>PVKS010029379.1:0-25422 GCA_004027875.1 Aplodontia rufa | reverse complement strand
GAACATCTTAAAAAGGCGGGGGGGGGGGCTGGAGTAGTGGCTGGGGGGATACGGCGCTTGCCTAGCATGCGCAAGTACATGGGTTCAAACCCCAGCACCCATGTACACAATTAAGTGTCAGAGCAATGAAGGCCATGTGAAGAACTCAATAAAAATTCTCTCTCTCTCTCTCTCTCTCACACTATCCTTCTCTCTTAAAAAAAAACTATATCCATCATCATAATGTTTTACCACCAAACTTCATAGCTGGCAAGGATATCTGCTCTCATTACTCCTATTCAACACATTACGGGAAGGCTTGTCCGCCAAAATAAGGAAGAAAAGTGAACTGAACAAGGCTGCAGGGTGTAAGAGCAACACGCAAACTCAATTACATTTCTGTAACTACTGAAGAATGTGCAGAAGTAAAAATGAAACACACAAAACTATTTATAATCACTCCAAAGAACATGAAATACTTAGGTATAAATTCTAAAAATATGACCTGTATGCTGAAAATTATAAAACATTCATTAGAGAAATAAAATGGATCTAAACAGGAAGGCATACATGTCCACAGATTGAAAGACTCAGCATAATAAAGATGTCAAATCTATATAAACACGCATATAAAGTTAATGGAATTCTTGTTAAAATACCAGCAAGATTTTTTGTAGGTTCATACAAGATTATTCTAATATTTATATGGACGGCAATGGAATAAGAATATCTAAACGTTGAAAAGAATAATAAGATGGGAAGAAACTCTCTTCCTGAATTCAAGACTTATTATGTAACCACAGCAACAAAGCCACAGAGGGATTAAAGGCACAGTATAGAGCCCAGGAAAAGCCCAACAATGGGTAACATCAAGTGACTTTTGAAAAGCAAAAACCATCTTGATGGAAAAGGGACACCCTTTTAAACAAGTGGTGTTGGAGCAACTGAACATGCAGATGGCAGAAGAATGAAATACTACCTAATCTTCACAAATTATATAAAAATTAAAAAGGTTCACTGACTTACGTGCAAAACTATAAATTTTTAGAAAAAAACAGGAGAGGCTGGAACAGTTGCTCAGTGGTTAGAGCACTTGTCTGGCATGCACAAGGACCCAAGTTAGAATCCCAGCACCATGTTCACAACTGGGTGTTGGAGAAAACAGAATCAGATGAAACAATAAATAAAAAAATGATTCCCTCTCTCTCTCTTAAAAAAAAAAGAAAAAGAAAAAGAAAGAACAAAAAAAAGAAAAACCACAGGAGAAAATATCTGGCACGAAGGGCTAACAAAAGTGTTAGACCTGACCCAAAAAGCGGTATGCATAAAAATGTAAATAATGAATGAAAAACTGAACCTGACGTCAATATTAAAAACTAAGACCTGAAGGAGAGGAGAAGCACAGAAAGGGAGAAAAACATGTCCAAACCACAGGTTCTAATACCTTGAACATAAAAAGAAACTTGGGAGAACAAGTTTGTTACAATTGTTTTTTTCAGTTCCGCTAGTTCGGTGAGATACCTATAATTAAAATTCTGGAACAGATTAAATGATCAGTAGGTTAATTAGTAATCTTATTGTTACCTTAAGTGGGTACTAAACACTACTCACATTGCTGGTGGGTATGTAAACTATTATAGAGACTTGAAAACAGATTGGCAGTTTCTTATAAAACTAAACATGCAACTATCACACAGCCCAGCAATGGCACTCTTGGGCATTTATCCCCAAAAAATGAAAACATGTTCACACAACAACCTGTACTAGATGATTGTAGCAGCTTTGGCCACAACAGCTAAAAACCATATACAAATCAGATGTCCTTTGAGAGGTGGGTTGTTATACAAACTGCAGTACACCCACACCATAGTTCACTATTTGGTAATAAAATGGAACCATGCATATGACATAAATATAGCTGCAGGGTGTTTTACTTAGTGAAAAAAGTTCACATGCAGTTTGATTCCCTCTTATGTAGCATTCTGAAAATGACAAAATTACAGAAATAGAGAAGAGACTGACAGTAGACAGGGATGGGGTGAGGGACGGGGAGCTGGGTGTGACAGAAAGACAAGGGATCAAGTGCTGATGGGCACATTTCTTGTCTTGATTGCCCCAATGTCAGTAGCCTGGTTAAGACACCGTGCTGTAATTCTGTAACATATTACCACTGGGAAATCTGAATAAAACACATGAAAGCCCAAGGCCCTCTCTATTATTTCTAACAATCACATGCGAATCTACAATTATCTCAAAATAAAAGTTTTATTAAAATATGTTTTTAATGAATAAGACAACCACTGAGGGGGGGAGAACATTCTGATTATACATACCTTATGAAACTTTTTATCAAGATTATAAATAGAATGCCAACTTCTTGATGACAGGAAATCAAAGAAGTAGATATAAATAAAATGTGCCAAAGGTATGAACATGTATATCAATCAGGAGTATACAAATAGCCCAAGAAGCACATGGGAAGGTCGTCAACATTCTTTGACTGTGGATAATAATAACTAAATTGAGAGAAAAAAAAGATAGGACTATATGTAGGCCAATGTGCACAGCAATGGCAACCCTCATATATCACCAGCAAGAGTGGGAAGTGGTAGGCTCACTTCAGCAAAAGGCTTGCTGATTCCTCGCAAATCAAACACACAAACAACCACCCAGAAATTCTCACTCAGGCTATCTCCCCAAGAAAAAGGGATATCAACACCCACACAAATAATTTTCCATGAACAGTAACAACCATGTTTAGAGCATCCTACACTGAAAGCAGCAGACACATTAACTCAGCATTGTGCAGAAACCCCACAGATATTCTGCTGGGTTAAAAAAATCAGACGCAAAATTGCCCATATTGAATGATCCTTTTATATGAGATTCAAGGACAGGCAAGATTAATCTGTGAAAAAGTCAGGGAATTGGTTGCTGATAGGGATGGAAAGTGACTGGAAGCATAAGAGGGAACGGCTGGGGTGCTGGGATCCGCACTATCTGATGTGAAGGTAGCCAGACGAGACCATGCGTTTATCAAACTCTCCGCCTTACATACTCAATATCTACGAACTTACTCTGCAGATTTCACAGTAACTGAAGATCTTTAGTACATACTTAGCCACTGTCGCAGAAAGGGGCATGCACCTTTCTCAGTCCTTGTTTCAACCTGCTTGAAATCTATGGCTGTTGTCTACTTGAACGGTCACTACCATTTTAAAAGACACTTTCTGGTACTAATCACTATCCTGAGGAGATTCCCCATTTGTTTCTAAAGTTTCAGTTATTTTGTTACTATTTAACTCTTTATATGTGTCTTATTTCAATCAGATGGAAGAAAGTCAGCAAGACAGCAACTGCTAGTAGTACCAATACCTAAAAATTATTGAGCACTTACTACATATTTAGAAGGGAATATTTTAATATATCACCTGAAATGTTCACACAACAACCCCATCAGACAGGTGCTATTTTTCAAAAATTTCCATCATACAGGACCAAAAAAAAAAAAAAAAAAAAAAAACTGAGCCAGGAAGTGGTTAGGTAACTCATTGAAAGTCACACAGATAGTAAGTGTTAGTATCAAAGACAAAGCTCAGTCACCTAATTCCAAGATCATGCCACTCTGCCCCACAGTCCCCGAAGTTAAAAATGTAAACTCAAGGTGAGTGGAATTATAATTGCATAATTAAATACCAACATTAGTAGTAGTAAGTTTTATGTCTGAAATAAAGACATGAACTGATCCCCAAAGAACAGAGAATATACACAGAAATAGGCTTATGGCCAGATAACAGTTATTCAAAAAAATGATCAAAGACATTCAGTGCATTAGCCATATAAGCATGTTCCATGCGGGGAACATTCAATGGGTAGGCAAACTGTGGTATAAAAATGGATAGATATATGCATACACATATATATACATACACATACACATATAATCTCCTACAAGCAAAATAAAACTCACCAATGCTAAAGGAAACCCAGTGCTAACTGGCTGTTGAGAAAAAGTAATCATTCAGGTGAAACAGGAAATATATAGATATCCAGGAGAAAATTGGCTGATTCTGTCTTCAATCTTCGGAGAGTTGCCGAGAAAAAATTGGAGCTCAATGTGTAGCACAAGATATTTTCTATGCTACCAAACACCAATTTTCAAAATTACAAAAAGAGATCAAATAAAACAAAATGATTTCTCTACACATAAACCTACCAGGAAAATGATTAAATAGTAAACATTATCACAACTTAGCTTTATCTAGAATGGACAGTTCCTTAATTTTAATGAGACTCTGTAATGACTCCTTAAGTTGCTTGGCTAAAATACTGTCCTCTTGTCATGCCTGCAAACTTTATAAAAGCAGTGACTGATTTCTTATGACACTGTAATCTCTGAAAAAACAAACCCTTTTTCTTACAGTCAATAGAATGTTTAGACTAATAGGCACACGAAAAGTGTTTAACATTACTGGTCATTAGGAAAATTAAATCAAAATCTTAATGAGATATCCCACCCGAAACCAACCATTAGAATGTCTACATCAAAACAATATCAACAAGTGCTGGGAAAGCTACAGGGAAACAGAAAGCATATGACATCGCTGAAGGGAATGAAACAGAAGAAGCTGGGCAGCTGTTCCAAATGTCAAATATCAAGTCACCATGTGACCCAGGAATTCTGTCCCATACCTGAGAGAAACGAACATGTAAATCCACACAAAAATCTATACCCAAATGCTCATAGCACCATTATTCAAATACAAAAAGTGAAAACAACCTAAATATATATCAACGGATGAGTGGATAAAAAAGCATGGTATATCCACACAATATGTTATTATTATGCAATAAAAAGGAATCAAATACTAAAATTGCAATAATGATGAATTTTTTTTTTCTTTTTTTTCAGGGCCAAGGACCGAACTCGGGGCCTTGCATGTGCTAGGCAAGTGCTCTGCCACTGAGCTAAATCCCCAACCCCAATAATGATGAATCTTGAAAGCATGCTGAACAAATACAAGTCCTCCAAAGGCTCACATGCTGTGTGATTACACTGATATGAACGTTCCAAATAAGGACATCTATAGGGTCAAAGCAAATCAGTGGATGCTAGGTGATGGAGAAGCAGAGCAGAGAAGGTAGAAGGGATGGCTTGTGACTGCTATAGGGACCAGGTATATTCTACAACTAGAGTATGGCAGCTGTCACGTAACACTGCAAACATTAAAAACCTTGAAGAATACATTTTAAACAGGTAGAATTCATAGCTGTAAATTATTTCTTGATATACTTCTTTAAAGCAGTAGATTTAAGAAATGACTGCACTATTTATGTTAGGCAGGGCCAAGTGCTATCATTTTCATTCTTTTACAAATAAGGAAACTGAGGCACAGAGGGATTGAGGAATCTCCTAAAAGGTATACCTCTGGGAAGAGGAAAGCCAGAACTGGAGTCAGGATGGCTGTTGTCCATTTTACCATCTGCCCTCCTGACAACCAACAGGGCATCAGCAGGTACAGGGAATGGAGATGGGAGAGAAGGATGCAAGGATCGTTGTCTCATATTTGGGCATGCATTCTTAAGAGTTAAAGAGATTTTCCCTAGTAGCTAAGGGTACCTCTCTTCTGCATGAGGTCTTTATCAGAAGCTGGTTGATGCAAAACAAAAACAAAAAAAATGTTTTTTGTACCCGGACTGAACCCAGGGGCACTTAACCACTGAGCCACATCTCTAGCCCTTTTTATTTTTGAGACACGATCTCACTAAGTTGCTTAGGGCCTAAGTTGCTGAGGCTGGCCTCAAACTTGTGCTCTTCCTGTCTCAGCCTCCTAAGCCACTGTGTTTACAAGCATGTGCCATGGTGCCCAGTTGGGTGATCCAATTTGAGAACAGGAAAGAAAAGCATCCCAAGAAAGTATCTCCACTGGTTTCTTCAAAATAATCTTCAAAACAAATAGAATTATATCAAGATGAGCTGAGCACTTGCACAGCTCTCAAGGTCTCTGAGTAAAGAAAAATTAGTTTATGCTTATCTGGATCCCATGCCATCCCCAGACCTGAAGGGCAAAGATAGGTGAGAACTGGCCTCAGTTTCTCTCCAGTGCCTGCCATGTGCCCTACTCTAGGGAGGGAGGCACAGGAGCAGTGACATTGCACAGAGAGAAGTGAAGGTAAAATGTCCCTTTAAATAGTCCAGAGGGGGGCTGGAGCAGTGGCTCAGCAGTTGCAGCACTTGCTTGGCATGCGAGAGGAAGCTGGATTGAGCCCCAGCACCACACGCGGAGTGAAGTGTTGGTGTGGCAGGGGTCACATGGGGAACTGAATGAAATTGATTCTCTGTCTCTCACTGCCCTCTTGCTTTAAAAAATAAAAAATAAAAGTGCAGAGTTGCTGAGAATAAATAGATTACTTCGTAAAGATGTTCTTAATGTCAAGAAATTAACCTTAAAGACAAATAGGACTCCTCAAAATAGTACCTAACACACCAGGTGTCATCATGGAAATAAACAGGGTAGAGGCAAGATTCTCTTCTACACTTCCACTAAGTTCTACTTGCATGTCAACAACGTTTTTACACCTGAGTCATCTTTTCCTAGGTACAGGTCTCAACTGCCCAAGGGCCCATAAACTAGCAGAGAGCAGAAGTCCACCTTCATGGACTCTGGATTATCCACTTGATAATATTCTTGAGATGAAGGTGAAAACAAATAGGTAACAAATTTAAATCCAGCCTTTGTGCTTTGAAATCATATAGCAAACACATATTTTCTAATAATCAGATAAACTCTCAAGATGTGGCCATGGAAGCTGTTTCTGGAGTTGCTAAGATGCAGCCAAGTTCTTCTTTGTGTGAAGTGGTGACATTTACCCATGCAAGATTCTCACAGCAAGAGTCTCCACGCTTCACCAGCCTTCTGCGCATTACACAATGGCATGGAAAGGAATGTCTGGAAGCAGTTAAGAAAGGAAATAGAGCACCAAGATAAGTAAACAGAGGATAAAATGCAGCTTAGGGAAGAATAAATAAATAACCTTCACTTGGCAGAATTCATCAGCAACCACACACAACAGCATCATTAAAATGTCGCAAGAATGACCCAGGGGTAGAGAGAGAAAAGGGCAGTAAGTGGAGTTTTAATTATCTGGACTATTAAAACACTAAAGTAGAAGGCAGTTTCTCAAATTTGCAAGGCTTGAACCCTGAATGTTCCTTCTCATTTTGTAAGGATTTTGTTATTCTGAAATGTTTGACTGTAAGGTGGGAGCAGTGGCAATTATATTTTAAAATGGTGCATAATCTTTTACAATAGATAGCTGACATTTTATAGTGAGACATCATTTTGATTTCAAACTGTTGGGTGATTCTTATAATGACTTGAGGAGCTCTAAGGAAATAAAGTAGCAGCAGGTGGTCAGTCAAATACTAAGAAATTCCTCACTCCACAGGCAGTAATCAGGTTGAAATACTTCCTCCATTACTTCCCAAAATAGAACAGACAGTGATACACAGGCCTTCCTAGATCCAAATCTCTAATTTCCACAAATAGTAAAAACATATGTATTTGTTTCTGTATAAAACCATCAATAGCCTTGTTTGTACTCTATAACAGGGCATCAAGAAGCAGTGTTCCCTAGGAACACTTCAGTCCTTTTAATCTTTGCACCTCACCCTAGGCTTACTGAATCTGACAATGATGCCATAAAAAAGTTTGATATTTACTAATCTTTTCCTTCCTTGGACAAATTTTGCAAACATTTTCAAAATGACCTTCATGTCTCAAATGTATAGAAAAATGACATACGTATACCTACACCACACACCCCCACTCCCACCACCACCAAGTGAAGGAAATGACGGTGGACAGCATCCAGCTGCTGTGTGGCCCCATCCTGGTCATTAACCCTTTTCCAAACGTCAGTGCACAATGGATCCTCTGCAGGTTCGCCAAGAAATACACCAGCAAGCCACTCCTTGCCTGATGTTTGAAAGGAGGAAGTCAAAGCATGTACCGTGATTTGTTTCTCTGAATGCCAGTGCAAAGTATTTCTTTAATTTCACGACTTTCGCAACTGCGCCCAGTGCCAGGGCCTCCAGGCAGACACATAAAGGACATCCAGGAAGGAATTAATAATGGCAAGGCCTCCCCTAGGTGGCCATGATACCTGCCATGTCAATCAGATGAAAGTACCGAATTAAGAGCGAGGTCCAGTCATGCCCTGCAGGCTCAGAGCAGTTTAAAAAGTGTCCATTGGGAGGTTTCAAAAACTTAGGTCCTGGCTCTCAGTATTATGATGCTGTGAAAGGAAAAGGGTAACCCTTACATTAACCACTATCTAAAACATAAAAACTGTAAAGACAAAGGTCAACACTTTGAATTGCCTATGAGTTGATCTGGGCTGCTTTCCTCAGAATATTATGACAAATCTAAGGTCAAAATGTTAAAATTCAGAAATCTACCTTTGGAAAAAAACACACAAAAGTTTAAAAATGATTACAATATAAGCAGACCTTACCTCTGGACATTAGAATCTCCTGAGGAGTTTTTAAAACACTGACACAGCCAGCCTTCACCCACTCCCCAACTAAATCTGCATGTCTGGTGGTGAGGTCAGCCCCATCGTTATATTTCTAGCTTACCTTGTTATTTCAATGTGTAGCTAAGGATGAAAGCCACTGAAAGGAACTAGAGGGTATTATAGTTTTTTTGAAACTAGCAATAATCCCCCCAAAGACTCTCAATTTTAATTAATAGACTTCTATTGCATAAAACAAGAAATTACTGTGAGTGAGTGATTTCAACTTATTAGCTTCACTTTTTAGAAGCTAAACAAAATATTTTAAATTGCCACTTAAGTTTTTGGTATGTTATTAATTTTTTATATATTTTTAAAATGACAAAATTTATATGATAATTTGTTTCTCCAGTTTATCCATAATCTACTTCTCAATGCAAAGATTGAGTTGGATAATCGAAAGATTCCACTGATCCATGCTTTTTGTATTGGTAATCTGCTTATTCAAGAGATTATTACATCAAAAATATAACACAGTCTTCCAACCCCAGTGTTCACAGTGATCAACAAAAAAAAAAAAAAATTTGAGAAGGGGTCATGGACAGAGGCCACAGAGGGAGTTTTGGTCAGCCGGAGCATAAGGAGGCCACAAGTGGTAAACAACAGGGAGGAATGGGGAAGCTGTGGATGTGTGCCAGTGAGCAGGTAGAGTCCACAAACAGACATCAAAGGACCTAACTGAGTCTTAGTCCCCTTATCTATCAAATGAGGATTAAAAATTCTACCCTGCTGGGTGGCAAGAGTTAAGTGAGTTGATACTGTAAGATGACTTGGGTAATAACAGTAAAAAACAATTTCTGCCCCCCACATCTGGTTCACTGCTCCATATCAAGATATTAAACACCCAAAAGATAAGGCAGCTTCATTTATAGGGAGCAACTTCAATCTCACTTTTTTACAAGCAGACACATCTGAAAATGACTACTGAAAGGAAACCAAATCAAATGCATACTTTAATTCTTTTCCTTCATTTCTTTCATTTGGATCACCCAAAATAGCAATCCAAAGTAGCTTTACTCTTTTCTCAGGTCTCTCACATCTAATAAATTGCTTTATTCTAGAACACAGCAAGACAAAACTAAATCAACCCAATACAGATGTTGATAAAACCTGATCAATTTAAAATGAATAATTCAATCTATAAGGTGTCCAAAGATTTCACTAAATCTTTTCCAACATCTTCCTCACACTTAACATTAAGCCGCTGACTGAAAAGGTTTTCATCACCACAACAGCAAGTCTAGGAACACACCCTGCAGGACCCGGCACCTGTCCAGCACATTCATCATCAGCACACAAATCACAGAAGGAAAACAGAATGTTTGGAGATGCAGGTTCTTTACAAGTGTATTTTCTTGGGCAGAAGCTTTCTCTGTTATTCTGTTCTTTTATTCTTAACCTTCCATAAACTGCAAAACACTTCAATATAGATTCTATTCATTAGTGTATTACTGAAATAATGTTTTAAACAAACCTAATATCTGCAGCTAAAGATAAGTACTTCTGACAGTATGATGTTATTAACCTAAAGTTATAAATTCTATAGCCAGGCTTTTCATCCACTCACTTGAAGCAACTTTACATTTGACTGCAAATCGTATTGTGACAAGTCACTTAATTCCTCCGTAACTCAGCTTCCTTATCTGTAAAAGACAACAGCACAGTAAAGGACTCTTGGATTCACAAAGAATCAGCTAGGGTTCCTTGAAATGCTGAACATCCCTACTACATTTGAAATAAGATTCAATTTACAAAGAATTGATTTACCCATAGCTTTTCAAGAGCAATTCTGTATTGGCATAGACATAAGTTTACTGGATCAATGAAGCATCCAACACATTTTTATTGAACATTTAGTGCATGGAAGGCATTGTGTAACCTACAGAGAACATACAGCTGAAGATCTAGCTCCCATGCCCTGTGGGAGCCTATCCTTCAGATATAGAAATCTGATGTGCACATGTAAAGCTGGATCACAGTCCAAGAAAGGTTACGGAGCGGCGTGAGGTGAAATCTGATGTGTTATCTTAACCCAGTAGGGTACAATGATATCTGATTACACATTTTTTTCTTGGTGTGTCTGTGAGAACATTTCTGGAGGAGATTAGCATTTGACCAGTTAGAATGAGTAAAACAGAAGGCCATCCCCAAGGTAGGGGTTTTCCAATCTGCTTATGGTCTGAACAGAATAAAAAGGTGCGGATGATCAGGATCACATTCCCCTGGCCTCACTGCCTGAGTCAGGACATTAATCTGCTTGGAGAACTTCTGTTTCTCAGGTCTTCAGATTCAGACTAGAACTCATATCACTAGCTCTCAGATCTGTGAAATGTACCATCAGCTTTCCTGGTCAAAGAACCTCTCAACTGCCATAATCACTCAAGCAAATGCCTTCTAATAAACATCGTTATACACACATGCATGTGCATACATATTATTGGTTCTATCTGAAAAACACTGACCAATATACACAGCAAACACTTAAAAATCTAAAATTGCCAAAAATCCTTTCTGACCACTATTTGTTGCTCCTATATCCCTCATTTCTCTGACTTTGGCCTTAATCTAACTGCTAAATTCTCAATTCTTTCCTTTCTCCTAAGTTTCCAAGTAGACTTGTCTGTGAGAAGTTAACTATTGTGCCTGGACGCCCTAACAACCCCTTTCAACAAAGTTTTCAGAAGAAACTTTGATGGAACCTTGGTCCATGCCTACCAAGCCAAACCCCAAGTCTCTTCTTTGTACCCACTGTTCTTACCTCCCCGTCCTCTCTCCTAGAGCTAGCAACCATGACAATAGATACACTGCATCCCAGCTAACCCTATCTGGACCTTTATTGCATAAAAAACCAAAAATCTCTTATGGAGGCCTTGTTAAAGCAGCAGCTCATGACTTATCCAGCCTCTTCACCTCTACTGAGGTGCAGCATCTCTCTACAGTGACTGCTTTCCCTTTGCCTGAAAACCATTAAGAAGCCCCATGACACTTCAGAAGAAGTCACACTGTCCTTGAATACTGAGAGAAAAAAACTGCTTCCACCATCCTGTCCCACATATTGTGGGGAGGCCCAAACCCACCTCAATTTGTTACTAATTCCCAAAGTACACACCCTCATGACTACACCAACTGGGATACTTGTTCCCACTCATGACTCTTGGCCCATGATGGGTTCTTTCACCGACTATGCTGACCCAGTCAGAACTTAGTCCATTTTGTGTGACTTAAATTCTTCTTCTGTCCTATGCACTCTCATCCAAGTTGCTTCTCCAAGGCATATCTCCTGTGCAGGACACCTCATTGAGTGTGAGGCAGTAGTTTAGTTCCTCAGCCCTGTTTACCTTCAAAGACTCTATACACCTCCTACTTCTCTCCCAGGCCAGTCCCACCTCCAAGGTCAATGCCCTTATTATTAGTTTTTGTTTGTTTAAGAAAGGAGGATAGTGTGTGTGAGAGAGAAAGAGAATCAATTTTATTTAGTTTTTTTTCATGTGATTCTCATTGCTCCAACACTTGGTTGTGTATGTGGTGCTAGGGTTTGAACTCGCATCCTTGTGCATGCCAGGAAAGCACGCTGAGCCACTGTTCCAGCCCCTTATATATTTTTTAAAAGCACAACTTAGCTCTGTTGCACCCAATCAGCTCTGAAGCCCAAATTTGCATATTCAAAAGTTCATCAGTGTTTCTGCGCAGAGTCAAGTACTCTTTATCTCCTTCAGCAACAAAGATAGGCCCCAAAACGTCAGCCTTCTTTCTAATCCCTTTGCCACCAATCTCTGAAAGCAGAGGAAAGAAACAGACTGAATTCCCTAGTGAGAAAAAGTGTATCACACCTTTAGAGGCAAAAGAGATATAATCTGCTTTGAGTTTAGATTTTTTTTCCTGCTCCAGCTGTCTTACCCTTCCCTTAGCAATGATTTACTAAAGTTGCCACATTCTTCCTCCACCATGGAACTTTGGTTTCTTGGTATCTTCTCAGCACCACCCCCTGAACCACTCAGAACTGTTCTCCATTTCACTTACCAATGGCCATGTATTTTAAAACTCTAGGGCCAGCCAATTTCTTACATGGTTTCCTCATTATCTCTGTGCCCTGGGCCTCTGCTTGTGCTTCTGTCACCGTCCTTTATCTACAGCACACCCTCCTTCCTCTTTCCAGGCCTACAAGCTGCCATCTCTTACCTCTACCACAACCTCCCGCTGCAGGGCACACAGTCCATACTCCCAGGCTTTTGTCAGGCATCTCTAGGAGACCTACCCCCAAGGCATTACTTCCATCTTCTGTATTCCAAGTTCTGATTCACCACCCTTTTTCTCCCTATTTCTTGTCTGCATTATTGTAAAACCAGTTACAGCCTTTGGAGTCCTGAGGCTGCCAATTCCCTAAGCATTTGAGTCCTGGGATATACCAGCTTGAAGTGCTCCATAAAACCAGAAGCCTTCCCTGCCCAGGATCTACGGAAAGTAGAGTCACGGGCAAAGACTAATGCTGAAGTGCTATTTGGGAAGTGTAAGCTAGGGCAGAAGGAGGTAAAGAACCGTGTGTCAAGGAAAGACGTCAAGTAATGTTTTGCTCTGATCCTAGCCACTTGGCAGAAATACCAAGGCTTGTGACGTCTGAACGGTTCTCAAAAAAACCACATCATGGGGCTGGAATGGTGGCTCAGAGGTAGCGCGCTTGCCTGGCACGCGTGAGGACATGGGTTCAAACCCCAGCATCACATCACAACAAAGTGTCGGAGAAACTAAAACAGATGAAAAAATAAATAAAACTGATTCCGTCCCTCTATTTAAAAAACAAAAACAAAAACAACCACGGGTCAGTCGATGGCAGGAGATGGATGGGAAACCCACCAGTTCAGCATGCTTCCACATCTCCTTAGTCAAGTTTCACCTCTCAAGAAACCAACTCTCCCAGGACTTCAGGGTTACACCAGCTGGCCCCTTGGTGGCAGCTAAGCAACCATGTGGATGCCTCATTTTACCCAAGCCCAGAAATGGAGAAACAACTCCATCAAAATAGAGCCCAGAGTGTGGGGCCATAAAGAAAATCAGGCAAAGAACCAGGCAAGCAGCACCCTGAGGAAGAAGGAAAAATAAAGGAACTCCAATAAGGAGAAAACAGGTTTGAGTCTAGTTCAGGTTCTATAGTCACATGTTTAGAAATGACACAATATACCCACCTCCAAAAAGTCACAGAGCGTATTAAAGGATTTAAGAAGTGTCATAACAAAGACCTGTCTACTTTCCAGACTTAACTAACCACAGAACTCTTTTTGCTCAGAAACTTACTTTGCAAAAATCATACTTTGGGAAAAATTAAGGTGATTTGTTTCCCTTGCTATACTAATCAGAAACTTCACCTTTTAGATGGGCATCTGGTTCCCTCTTAGAATGGAGAGAGGTAGGGCTGACCTCTAACCATGGTTGCAGCCTTAGTTTTTATTGCTCTGTCAACACGTGACTATCGCTCTAATAAGACTAAACTACCTCCTGATCCATAAGACCCCCTGCTTTCCTCTAATCAGCTTGTTCCTTCCATTTAAAACGTTTGCCACCTTCAATGACTAAATAAATCTTTCTGTGGCAGATGTCACCTGACCCTGAAGCAGGGCACACAGGCTTCCTGTCATGCCTTTGGGGCATGCTAAACCTCTCAGAGGGTATTTAGAACTCTTGCCTCTTATTTTATACTTGTTTCATTTCCTCTTCCAATGGGGAAAAGTTCAGATGCCAGAGACAACTGTGTTTATTCATTCCTGTATCCCAAGGACAGTCCCATGGGCAACTCCGCACATACTAACCACTCAGTGAATCAGACAAAAACAAGCACCAGGAACGGGATGGAAGCAACGTCCTCTAAAAGGCCTAAGTACAGATGTGAGCACCACTTTGGAGCTCCTCACTTATTTGCAGCGATTGATTACTTACTCTCCTGTGTTCTAACACTATTCTAAAGAGAATCTGATTTCCAGGTAAGCAAAATATTCTTTATGAATCAGTCACCTTTAAGAGCAATTTGGCACCATAAGAGGAAAGTTTCTAAATGGTAACATAATAAACTGAAAATTTGTTTACTAAGAAAGCACTCTACTCCTGGAAAGATGGAGAATATTATTTTAGAGCAAGAACCACCAAATTTACATACTCTCAAGCATAAATGATAATCCTTATTAGTCTGGGAGCTGTAAACAAGGTCGCTCTGATGTACGGTCTGCCTGGCTACAGTTAGGGAGCACACATAAGAAACAAACAGCAGCTTGGAGACCCATTTGTCCAGTCTTGGCCTGAGTTTCTTTATCGAATACTTTGTTCTCACTCATCCACTCCCACTGTTCAAGACCAGGCCTGAGTATCAGAAGGGAGGACTTTGGCAGATATGTGAAGTCCTAGGTGCAGGTTATTACCTGAGAATTTACTTACTATACGCTGTTGTAGTTCTCTACTCAGCAATGTTGAGACCCTCTACCGAAGCTGTTTACTGTCATACTTTGTACTGGAGAAAAGTGAGGCAGGGCTGGTTCTGGGGAAGGCTAATGGCCTACCCAGAGCAACTGAAGGGGCATCAGTTTCCTTCATTTGCAATACCAGAATGAGGTCTGGAGCCTAAGTCCTTGGACGCTCAGCCTAGCACTAGTAGCACTTGCATAAAGCCACCCATTACACAGCAAAAAGAATGCAAACCATAGGGGAAAAATAATTAGATGAATGCCAAAAAGGGGAAGGCAAGAAAAGAAGCAAACAGAAACATTATTATGCTCTTGTCACTGTAAGCTGAGTCAAGAGTCAATTTTACACCCTCTCCCAGCTCCTGTTTCTTCCAGTCATTTCTCTAACAGCTTCAGATTTCCTTTAAACAGATTCAAGCAGTAGAATCACTACTGCCCTCTTTAGTGTATGGACATATTAGGGGTGACCTGGAAATACACATGTTATGGTTTAGATGTGAGGTGTTCCCCACAATCTCATGCATGAGGCAACACAAGAAAGCTTACAGGTGGATTGGGTTCTGAGAGTCTTAGCCTAACCAGCACATTGATAGTCTGAGAAGGATTAACTGGGCAGTAACTGTAAATAGGTAGGGCATGGCTGGAGGAGGTGGGTCATGGGGGGCTTGCCTTTGTGGGTATATATTTTACCCCTGAAGAATTGAACTCTCTGCTTCTTGTGGCCATGTCCTTACCTGCTTTCATCCACCACACCATTCCACTATGATGATCTGACTCCTTCAAGACCCTATCTCCAAATAAAAAATAGAAAGGACAGGGGATGTAGCTCAGTGATGAAGTGCCCCTGGGTTCAATCTCCTGTACCAAAGCCAAAGCAAAAAAAAAAAAAAAAAAAAAAAGCTTCTTTAAAACTTTTGAAATAATTGGAGGAGAATATGCCATACAAAAATATAGTTTAAGCCAGTTTCCTCATTTGTAAAAGAAAGACCATCTTCCTCTCAGGGATGGGCAGGAACTCAGTTCTCAGTTTATTTTTCTTTAACTTAACAGACATGAAGAATTCTTGGCGCAGAGTCAACACAGGCAAGGTTGGATAAACAGCAGCAGAATGAAGGGTCTCCATGTGTTAGTAACCTGGAAGTTGCGGAACTCCTGCTAAGAACCCACCGCAGGGAAGATTCCACCTAAGAAGGAGACAGCTGAAGAGATAGATGAGGGGAAGTGCATATAGTCTGCTCATGAGGCACAAAGAATCTCCAAAACAGGAGGGCAGCGCCACAGTCAGACACTCCGGACCCATCTTACGCTCCACCAACCAGCCACCAGACCTTGGGCCAGGTAGCAAACTTTCTGAGTCTACATTGCCTAGTCGGTGAAAGGTGTACAGGTTAGGTCCAACCTTGGAGCAATGTAATGAGATATACATATTGTTACTGGGACTGCATGACAACTTGTACCGCAGTGTGAGGGAAGAAGTAAAAGGTGTGTCCTGGAGGAGTTGCAGGAGGTCTGGGAAACTGGATGGAGGAGCATGGATGTTGTCTGGAATGGCTCAGAGGTCAGCGACATCCTCCAGCACTCCAGGCTCCCAGGGATCCATGTGCCGTCCTGTCTGTGCAAGGTGGGCTGAATTCAGGTCACATCAGAAGGTGGTTGCAAAGGCACCAGTGAACAATGGTGAAAGACACTGACTGTGCTGGAAGGGCGAAGAGATGTACACCAGGGTCTAATGTTTCCTCACATGCCTGGCCAGCTCCCAGGAAATTAAATGCATTGCCCAATGGCAGGTTTAGGCAGTCCCAGCAAATAGCAGCTGACATATGCTTTACAGAGTGTGTGTGTATAAATTACAATAAATTCCCTCTGAATCAAAGGAGCATCAGAGACAGTGTAGAAGCTCTGGTTTCTGGGGAGCAAATAAAAGAGCACCCTTTTTAGTTTGTACATGTGGCCTAACATACAAAAAAATCCACATGGATACAAGTAATTTTTCGTGTGCTAGAAAAAGATGATAGACTTGACTCGATTTGTCTTTTCTCTAGCAAGTTACAGATCCAGGTAGCTTTACTACAGCATAACCAAAATGTTAAGTAAGGAATTTACTCACTGGATAGCTGAGGGCATGAACTTGATTAACTGCATAAAGACTAATGTATGAAGAAGCAAGACATCTCCAACTGTCACCACTGCCATCTGATTGCAAACTGGAACTTCTCCGCTCCGCGTTCTGTATACTGTCAGGCCCAGGGCAAGGCAGGCTTTCTCTAACCAGGCTGCTTTGTTTCCCTTGCTTGCAGCTGCCCCTACCTAGTTCACAGTAAATGGGGGTGCACAGTGTCATCTCAGATGCCTCCACTTGGTGAGGCCTCCATCCAAACTCTATAAACAGTGGTGACCGGAAGAGGCCTATGAGTGGGTAAAGGCCATGGAAGAGAAGTATGGACAACGCAGCACCATCATTCTGCATTATTCATAATGGACGTAACAGATCCATAGCACACCTGGTTTGATGGAAAATGCTGTCAAGAGCTGGAAAGAATACTGCTTTATCTAATTACAATTAAAAAATCTCTTCCATAAAGTCAAGTCAGATTTGTCATTTCCTCATTTTCCCCTTCCTTTTTCTTTACCTCTGAACACAGCCCAAGTAAACAAACACTCATTGGGAAGCAGACACCCTGAATCACTGCTGGATCACAGGGGAAGAGCTGCATAGAGATGAAAGGCACCCTCTCCTGTTTCTCTTGGCTATTCACAGCCTCACTCTGGAACCCACACCTCTAATAAAAAATAAATAATAGATTTGCAGTCTCCTGGTTTGTAACAAGACAAATGCTATTGTGATTTGGGTTTCAATGATACATGATAGACTGGGAAGCCTGTTTTTTAATTCATTCCCAAAAGTTTAAAAGAACAAAGAAAACTTGAAGGGCTTGAATGCTGTTAATAACTTGATACCAAAAAACACTTTTTACATAGGTTTATTCCTTTTACTAAGACGGTCCCTTTGAAGTATTTACTCAATGAAATTTTACTGTTGCTCTCTCTAGATTTATTTTTCTTGATCTTGGATATCAAAAGCCAGTTAAAACCAAAATCTATAGCCAAAGTTTGTGAATGCTTTCCTATAGAAAATGTACAGATATATTCTTTAAACTTAAACATATCAAGTGAGATGTTGTTAAGGGCTGATTATGTGTGTACTCCACCCAACAATTCATTTGTTTGACACCCTAACCCCAAAGTGCTGGTATTTGGAGATGGGACCTTTAGAAAGCAAACAGGGTTGGATGCGGCCATGAAGAGGGCACCCTCTTGATGGAATCAGCCCTTGTGGGCTCTTCCCCACCCACAAGTACGCACCAAGGAAAGGCCATGTGAGAACACAGGGAAGAGGCCTCCCACATGCCAAGAAGATGGCCCTCACCAGGAACCAATTCAACCAGCACCTTGATCTTGGAATTGGCACACACCAAGTGGGTGCAACAAGACAGCTCAAGCCCACTTTCTACGATGCAGAGATAATGCCTCTCACATTACTGATTTATGAGACTTCTTAATTCTAGAACTCTAACTTCCTCTTTTGAGTAGACTTTCACCTTTTATCATTAGTTTCCTTATTTCTTTCATGTGGTTTAGTAGTTCCATGACTTTAAATGAGATGTTTTCCTTCTGATTTTCTCAAGTCTGACAGCGCAGTGTGGCATCAACTCCTTCATACACTCCTTTAGCTGTCTCCAGGGTGTGAAGTGAGTCTGGTTTCACCCTGAGCCCAGCACCACCCAGATCCAGGCCTGAAAAGCAAGCGGACTGGCCCCTGGTCACCTGGAATGTGGTTTCTAGCTGGGTTAACAGTAGCAGACACTGCAATTCAGGTACAGGGTGAAATCAGGGACTCTGGATCTTCTGTGGAGGAGAGCTGACCCCTCAGCTGCAGGAGCCAAGTCCACCCATGCTATCACCGTAAACACACACCTTCATCTTCTGAACCCAAATGAAACAGCGGCTCCATAAAGAATGACATCTAAACTACAGCCCTGCCTTTAGTAAGGATTCAACATGTGCATGTAGAATCGACAAACCTGTCAGCAGAAGACAAAAAACACAGTGTTTGGTTTGGCCTAATTACACTCTCAGTTTCTTTTCCTTTTCTCTCCAGACTTGCTCTACCAAGAGCACTAGAAGAAGAGAGTGGAAAATGGAAGAACAGTAGGTGGCTTCTAGGGTTCTCAGCATGCCTAGGGAAAAAAATAAACACAATGTCACCTGGCCATAGTAACCATAACGCAGCCTAGCTCCCAGAAGCCTGTGTTTCCTAGATGAACTCTGGCCTTGAGCTAATCAGGATTCCCACCACCACCTCCAGCCCCCACAACACACACACACACACTCCTAGGGGGAAGAGCATTTGATTATTGGTCTACATATTCAAACACTGGCTTTGGAGGAAGTGTCATTAAGCAGGTGCTGGATGTGACTGAAAAGACTCATAGTGACTCAGCTTTTCCATGCTGTGCGCATGGATGTTGTAGACAGCTGCACCTGTTGTCCACATTCAGCAAGAGCTCCCTAACACCTGTCTTGAGCAAACAGATCCACCCCATTTTTCTGTTGATAAAGAGAACAATTTAGGGCAAGACTGGCCCCAAACAGAAGGGCCTCTGCTGGGCTTCAGTTTTCTTGCCCCATGATCCTCATAATCATTCACATCTGCCTGCCCAGAGCACTGCTGCTCCAGACTAGTCCCGTGCTCATATTCAGTCCAGGTTCCATCATTGCCTCTGGTTCTGCAGTTCCTCCTCCACCACCTCAGCAGGGTCTACCCTCTGAGAAGACAGCCACCTACATATTTCACCAGGTCACAGTACCGTCTTAAATTAATCTGAACCTCCTGACTCCTGCACAAGCAGCTAAGCGGCACTTTCCACACCAGACCCCACTGCGCCCTGGCTGGGTTACAGGTGCGAGTTATGGGGCTTTGCATATTCCCTCACTTCTGAATCACCACAGAAGGTGCTCCCTCTCCTCTGATCTCCTCTCCTAACATAACTGCCATCTATCTTTCAAATGAGACATGCCTTCTAATGGGAATTCCTTCTGGAGCCCCTTCTTTGGGGGTGTATACTCCAACAGCACCCCCTATTTCTCACCATCAACACACACACTGTTTATCCGGTGCAACTTTATCCAAAAGGAAAAAGTTCTATGAAGTCAAAGATCTGGTCTGTCTTGTTCACATTTAGCCCCTCTGCATCTAGTGTCACATAATAGGCATTGGACAACTGAACTCTGTCTTCACTGAGTAAAGTTCACCAAAAGAAAATAATGCAATAGCCACCATTTAGTGAGATCCCACTGGGAGGCAATCTGCCAGACACTGTTGTGTTTGCCTCATTCAATTTGTACCCTTTCTGGCACACTGCAGCCGCTTTCCCTATGGTCATTCAGTGGCTTCTGCACCTAGCAGGACACATTATGAGAAAGTATTCAGACAGGATGTCTGCACAGATCTTCAGACCCATTTAGGAAAACCATCTCCATTCTCTTGCTTTGCAGGTCTAAGAGATCTTGATCCTAATTAGGTACCACATTCTCTCTGCTAAGCATTTTTGTCTAGTATTATCATTATAAATATCTTACTTTATCAAAATTCATAAAATGCCACTTAACCAATTAAAGGCCTAGCAAAGTAATACAAAAGAACAAGAACATAAATTGCTTTAAATTAGGACCTATTCACTTCTAGTCCAATCATCCACAGTACTTTGAACATAGTCAGTGCCCACTAGATATATGTTGAATTGAATAAAAAACACAAGTCATTTCTTGTTTTAGTGTGCCCTTTCACTGACAGCTAGGCATTAGTAGCAAGCCAATTAATCCTGTGCTTTGCGTTCAACCAGTAGACTTAAGGATTTTCCTAATAGGACAGCAAGTAAGTCAGTCAGGTGAAAGAAGGGAACAGGTGGAGTACACAGGTAGTCTGCTAGGCAAAAGTTGATCAATCAGCTTTAAAAATACAGAAAGCAGAGTTAACATTAAAAACAAAAAGGGGTCACTTAGTCTGGAGTGGTGATGAATGCCTGTGATCCCAGAGACACACAAGTCAAGGTAGGAGGGTCTCAAGTTTGAGGTCAGCCTCAGTAATGTAGTAAGACCCTCAGCAACTTAGCAAGACCCTGTCCCAATAAAAAGAAAAAGAGAAAGAAAAAGAAATGAGATGTAGCACAGTGGTAAAGTGCACTTGGGTTAAATTCTCAGGGGAAGGAAGGCAGGCAGCAAGCAGGTCATCTACAAGGCCTCATACTTCATGCTAAAACCACTCAAAATTAAATTTTTGATTTCCATTCTGATTGTCAAAAATGCTACACTGAAAAGATTCAATTTTAAAAATCAATAAAGTTCTGGAGGAATTGTATAATCCGAGGTTCCCCGATACAGAATCATAATTTGGGAGCAGGAAAGGCTACACAGAAGATTTGCAGAATTACTAATTAAAGAAATTTGCTCAAAAGAGAAAAAAAAATGCTACACTGAGCTACTCACATTTCTTAACAACCATTATTTTAAAAAAGGTTTTAGATCAGCTAATAATTTTTTTAAAAAGTAGTGCTATGAGTTCCCTTATAGCAACTCTAAAAAAAAAACTGCTTCTTTTAACACAAAGATAATCTATAATAAGAGCAACAATATTAAAACTAATATTTTGAAGACTGATAATGTATAATACCCAGGATAAATTATATATGAATGTGTATTTTTTCATATTTAAGCTATTAAATTTAAGTAAATTATCAACTTCAATAAGTCAACTCTAAATTAAATAACAGGAATATCTAAAAATTTTTAAATACACGTTTCAACCTGAAGCTTCTAATTTCATTAATATAGGTTAAAAAAATGAAACATTATCTCTGAGAAAATGCAAAAATGTGTATACTGTAAGTACAAATATCTCAGTACACATTCTAAAAGAAAAATTCACACTATAAGTGGTAAACACATAAATCACCACAGATTAAAAATGCATGCATGAAAAGTAAGCAAGTCACTGTGATTATAATGAATTCTGAGCATCTATATATTGACAAAAATCACTGAACAATATAAAGAACATTAATTTGTGTTAAATAAAGTACTTCATAGAGCAAAGCTTGAAATGCCTCTGGGAGCCATCAGTGCAGCAAACTGCATCAGACTTCCATGCTTCGGCATGCGATGCTGTGGGAAATGGCCAGGCCACTGCCATCTGTGATTGTGACACAAGTTAATGATCATGTTGTTATAAATTAAACTAGCATTAGAAAACAAGAAGTCTCTGCAGATAAGAGAGAATTAGAGACATTCTCGGAAGAGCAATGGATTAAATGGAAAACCTTGTGCTCCTGTGAGAGGCAGAGAATGGTTTAGGGAAATGGAGCCATCCGTTAAGAGATACCAGGTCAGGGAAGCAGCAGCTAAGGAGAAGCCCAAACCAGCAAGATGCTGGTGGTCACACAGAATAAAGGCCAGGGGCTTCTGGGCCCATTCTCTCAAGTGACAAAACTGCTAGCCTTGATTTAGGATTCTGAGGAAAAGAGGGTGAAAAGGAGAAAATGATGGTCCTAACGACTCAGAGAAAGAAAAGCAACCTGAGCCTCTGGGAAGAAGCAAGACACACACCAGGTCGCCACATGTCCACTGAACCTTGCTGGAATTTGTATGGTGTTTGAAGGGATGTGGTGACCAACATTATCCATTACAGATACACTCAAAGATGATGTCAACATACGTATCTGGCAGCCTGAGAAGATCTCTGTCACTGGAGGTGGAGCCATGAGTTATAGGGGCACTTTCCATTCAGTCTGATCTTGACCACAGGTTGCTGGTGAGAATCATCCCTGAGGGTCTTTAGAACAACATAAGGAATAACCCAGGGAGATATTCTGAATATTTAACAGAAAACAGCACAAAGAATAACAAGGAGAGGAGACAGTATTCAATTTGAAAAAAAAAAAATTCTTGAACATTAACCAAAAAGTTCAAATATGAACTCCCAATAGTCCCTGAACAGAATATAAAATTTAGTGAGGAAAAAAAATATGTGCATACTATAATTTTAAAAAAATCAGGGTGATTATTACTCTAACAGAGGCACAAGGCATTACAGTAGCACTGAGAAGGACAATTTTTTTTAAGACAGAACAAAAAGACAGAGAGAATCAACTTTATTATTTTTTTTTAATCTTGTTTTCATTGCTCTGAAACTTAGTTGTGTATGTGGTGCTGGGGTTCAAATCTGGGTCTTCATGCATGCCAGCCAAGCGCTCCAACCACTGAGCCCCTGCTCCAGCCCTAAAAATATTATTTTCATCGAAAGGAAAGCTAAGATACTAGAGGTAGTGTATTAATGGTCTAGAGTAGTTGATTATCAAAGGTTAACACAATACACGAACTGATCCACAGGTATCATTAAGGCACTGGTTCAAACAATAAAACTCTTAACAATCACCCTATCGAAAGAACTATGGAGGATGTGACACAGCAAATGGACAGTCACATAAACACTTAAATTTGATCAGGAATCAAAGTTAAACAAAAGAGAAACCACAGAGGTTTACCATCTCTTTCTGATCCTTGAGGAATGAAGAGTCGATGACTTGAATGCTGAGCACAACTGAATCAAAGCGTCATTAAAACCAACTGCAACACTCCTGCAACCCCAGCAGCCCAGGAGGATAGGCAGGAAGATCGCAAAGCAACTTAGCAAGACCTTGCCTCAAAATAAGAAGTAAAAAGGACTGGGGATACAGCTCACTGGTACAGCACCCCTGGGTTCAATTTGTAGTCCCGGGAAGGCAGAAAAAAAAAAAAACTGAAGTATTATCAGTAGCACTCATTACCAGATATCATAAATGTATTTACTGTTTTCCAGTTTACTGTGATAGCTTAGGCCCACCAGGACAAGGACTTTTCTCCAGTCCCTCTAAATGCCAGTACATATTGAGACACTCAATAAAAATTCAAACAACTTTGGTTGAACCTTAAAAAGGTTGATACTGAATAATATAGCGCTTTTAATTCTGTGTTAAAAGCCACAGCTCACAGAACATACATTCTTCTAGGCACTGGTCTTCCTCTCCAAGTAGATAACCTGCAATGATGTGAAATGATGCCCGCAAAAATGCTCATCACATTAATTTATTTTTATCAGTGCTGGGCAACTGAACCCAAGGGCTTGCACATGCCAGGCAAGTGCTCTACAATGAGCCACATCCCCAGCCTTACTACATTATTTAGAGAAAAAAAAAGAGAAAGAGAGAGAGAGGTAGAGGGACAGTGAGAGTGAGTGAGTGAGTGAGAGAGAGAGAGAATATGAGAATAAATTTTATTTAGTTTGTCACATGGTTTTCGTTGCTCCAACACTTTGTTGTGTATGTGGTGCTGGAGTTTGAACTGTGGACCCGTGTGTGCAAGGCAAGTGCTGTTAAACTGCTGAGCCACCACTCCAGCCCCACTACATTATTTTTTAAAATCCCTAACGATCAAAACATCTGACAACAGGATAACTTACTTACATAACTATCCATAAGTGGTATATCACATGTACATCAAAATATAAGTTTATGAAACTCATATTAATGACATGAGCAAAATGCAACAGAAAATTGAATATAGACTGTAAACTCAACAATACGCAAAAAAATAAAACCTGGGGTGAAATACACCAAGATTTTTTCTTTTTAAGTTTCAGGGATGGAAGCTTATGTTAACCATACTTTTCAGTTCATTGCATTTTATTATTCATGCAGCGTTCCACTTGTGTGTGAATGTGTACGTATGTGCGTTTGTATACGTGTGTGTATGCATTTATGGATGAATTCCCTCTTAAAGCCATTCCCCATGTTCATCTTCCCTCCCCCAAAAAGTACCAATTGTAATGTATCTAGTGGATATACATTCATTTGAATGTGATCTTACCAGCTATTTATTTTGTGTGTGTACTTTTTTTTTAACTGCTAAAAGTAATATTTATAATTTAAACCATCTTGGAAAACTGCTGTCCATAGTCTTTTTTTTAAATTTTTTTATTTTTGAGCAACCTTACAAGATTTTAACAAAATATAAAATGTGTATAAGATGTGTATATATTCTGGACATTGCAACTATCCCCAGGAGTGCCCCCCCCAATTACCCTCCCTTATCCCTCCCTTCCCCTTATAACTCTAAAAGTAGTATTAGATTGTAAAGCATTACATCTTATCTGAATTTAACTCATGTTTCTAGACCAACTTTCTCATTGTCCAGGGTCTAGTCCCCACCTCCACAGATGAGTGGAGACAATCGACCCTTAGATCTCTGGGTTAAGCTGATTTTACTCAACATGATCTCTTCCATAACCATCCATTTACCCTCGAAGGCTGCAAGGTCATTGTTTCTA
>PVKS010029378.1:0-25483 GCA_004027875.1 Aplodontia rufa | reverse complement strand
AATCAATTTTACTTAGTTTTTCATGTGGTTTTCATTGCTCCAACACTTTGTTGTGTACGTGGTGCTGGGGTTCAAACCCACATCCTTGTGCATGCCAGGTAAGTGCCCTACTGCTGAGCCACCACTGCAGCTCCATCTTTATTAGTTTTTAGCTGCTCTGTAAGTGTTGTGTATATCAACATTGTTGTGCACCCCAACTCCAGAAATTTTTTCATCCTACAAAATTCTATGCCCTTTATAAAACAACTTCCCTTTTCTGGCTCTCCTAACCCCTGCAAACCACCATTCTACTCTCTGCCTCTATGGATCTGAGTTTCCTCTACATTTTTTTTTTTAAGAGAGAAGGACAGTGAGTGAGAGAGAGAGTCAGAGAGAATCCATTTTTTGAGTTTTTCACATGGTTTTCGTTGCTCTGACACTTAGTTGTGTACGTGGGTTGCTGGGGTTTGAACCCGTGTACTTGCACATGGTGGGCAAGCACCATAATCACCGAGCCACTGCTCCAGCCCCTCTTTACATTTAAACTCACATATTATCTCAATATCAGAGTATAGTATTATATTTTTTTGCCTATAGTTCAGACACCTTGGAAATGTACGTGATAGAATATTAAATGCTTCCCATTTCCAATCCCACAACATGTAAGAAACATGGACTATTAAGTTTTACATACATGCACTATGCAATTTTTTCTACACACTTGGAAGGAGGAAAGGCATGAATGACGTCTCTTTTTGAGAGCTCCCTGATCCTCGTGCCTCTAAATTTCAAGGACCTCCCACTTCCATTCACTCTCTGTGGTTTCCTATTCATTTTGTGCTGATTGAAGACCATAATTCAAGAACCCTACTACCCATGCCCCCCACTGTGGGTAACTGCCACATGCTATGGTTTGGATAAATATCCACCAAAGTCTTGTGTGTTGAAGCCTTGGTCTCCAGCCTGTGGCACTCTTGGGAAGTGGTGGAACTTCTGGGAGGTGGGGCCTAGTGGAAGGAGGTTAGGTCTTTGGGGTGTGGCCATGAAGGGACTATTGAACCTGGCCTCTTCCTGTTTCCCTCTTTGCTTCTCACCTGGCTGCCATGAGGTAAACAGGCCTCCTCCACCATACATTCCTGCCGTGATATAATGTGCCACCTCAGACCCAAAGCAATAGGGACAAGTGACCATGTGAAAGTTCCAAAATTATGAGCCAAAATAAAGCTTTCCTCCTTTCAAGTTAACTACCTCTGGTATTTCATCCCAGTAAGGGAAAGCTAACTCCCTTTGTGTGGATCAGGAAATGCATAGCAACGTGAAGTTTCAGTGTGGGACCTTGACATTGACTTCCCTGCTTAATACTAACTCAGAAAAAAAACAGTAGGCTTGACTGAGTGAAGCATAAAGTATTTAAAATAGTTGATAATAAGCCAAGTCGTTTATTTAAAATAAACTGTCTACTAATATCACTTTTTCCACCAACCAAAGAAAAAGCAAGGCTCGTCAGTCCTTCACAGGGGCTCTGCTGTGGACTCACCCTGTTCCCAACCTTGTTCCTCTGGCCTTGAGTTCTTCCTTATTTCTAAGATGCCTCCTTTCCCTAGATGCCATTGAGAGATGATCTCCCACTCTTCTGGAAATTGCACCCCACATTGGCAGGGATGTTTTCACCCAACTTCCCTCACCCATGTCAGCAGGGCATGAGCTTGGCTATCATTCTGTCTAGAATAATACTCCAGAGACTCAGTAGGTTCATTCCCTGGAGTTTCCCATTCCCCGTGTCCCCATCCAAGTCCCCTGCTGGATCAGATAAACCCATATAAATGTATACTCGTCTCTTGTGCTTCATCATTACCAGTTCTGCATCGTTTCAGGGCTGATTCATGTAGCACTAGCTGCTGTGACAAATGAACTTCCAAATCTGAGCAGCTTAATGTATAACACTTAATGAGGATGGTCTTGGTTGCTGACAGATCTTCCATGTGGTCATTCAGGAGCCAGATCCCCTCCATTCATGACCCTGCCTTCTCCCTAGGTCTTCAAAATCCTCCATAGACAAATTTCTGGCATTCCCTACCTTCAACAGATGAAACCAAAAAAGTGTGAAGATCGTGCCATTTTGATGGGCCAGATCTGGATGAGGTGTCCATCTCTCTTGCCCATGTTCCATTGGCTGGAACTCAGTCACAAAGTCCCAGCAACCATCAAGAGAGAGCAGGAAATTTAGTATTACTGTGTCCCAGGACATTAACAAAAATGCATTTTGTGTGGGCTTTGCTCTAACCTCCATAGTGTCAGTGTGAGCACTCCACCTCTTAGTGATGATCACCTCCTATGTTTCCAACCTGTTCTTAAATACAACCATGCGTTGTCTCCCTCAGCAGCTCAACACATTGACCTGCTTCTCTTGCCTGCTTCTGTGTCACCATTTAGCTCTTTACCTTGCCTGGATGCCAACGTCTACCACGACCACTGTAATGACCACTCTTGTATATTCTTAACTCTCTGTTTCTCTCAGTCCTGAAGTCTATTTGTTGCTTAAAATGATCTCAATGATGGGGCTGTGGTATAGCACATTTGTAGGTCATTTCCATAGCATGTATGAGGCCCAAGATTCAATCTTCAGCAACACACACACACACACACACACAATCATGAAGCTTGAGCTTATGCAACTAGAGATTTGCACATACATCAGAAGCAAGTAGCTTAGAACCTTATAACTCAATACCTAGTTTTACTCAGCTATTTCATTGCTGTGACTAAAAGACCCGACAAGAACAATTTTAGGAGGAAAGGTTTTTTTAGGGGTTCACGGTTTCAGAGGTCTTACTCCATAGGCGGCCTGCTCCATTCCACAGTGGAAGACATGGCTCCAGGGAGCAGAGACAGCAGCTCCACTTGCCAGACACAAAATATATACCTTGAAGGCAGGCCCGCAATGACCCGCCTCCTCCAGCCACACCCTGCCAGGCTGCAGTTACCAGTTAACCCCAATCAGAGGGTTAACTCACTGATTGGGCTCTCAACCCAATCATTTCACCTCAGCTTTCCTGGATTGCTTCTTGAGCTTTTGAGAGACACCTCACATTCAATTCATGACACTAGTTCAGGCCGTTGTGCTCTGCTTGGGATCATGGCCTCAATAATCCACATGTTTGGATATATGACCTTTCTCCGTTCCTGATTCCTAGTCTTGCCAACTGCTAACTGCTAACTTTTGGTTCAGTAGCCATCAGTGTTATTTGCTTTCTTCTCTAAACCTAGAGTATCTCTGAATCCCTTATCATCAACTATACCTGAAATCTCCTTCACCACAATTTATTCACCTTGATCAACTCGTCCCTATATCTACCTTTCCAGGTCCTAGTTATAAGCCTACTTAAGTCTACCACAGGCCAAGCTGAAAATGGAATTTATACAAGAAAAAAGGGAGAGAGCCTTTCAAATAAAATAACAAAATGAAAAAAGACTCAAGAATGAGCCATTGGATAATAAAGTTAATGGGCAAGACCCCATGGTGGGGATGAGCACCCCAAGATTATAGTGTTAGGCCATTTTACGTTTCTTTAAAATGCATTACAAATCTACAATAATTTTGTAAAAAGTGTGATTTTTCAGGAACAATGAGACAGACATATTAATGCAAAACAAAGGCATGAAGTCTACAAATTGAGTTAAAATTATATGAAAATCAAGTATGCGATAAAAGTTTCATTTCAAATAACTAAAGAAATGATGAATTTTTTAAGTATTAGGGTGGGGTCAGCTGGGCAACCAGGTGTGATAAAACAAAGTTGAATTTATGTCTTATGGCGCTAGATAAGCATGTAGGAGAATGGTTTTCATAAATGTCGAGCATGCAAGTTGTCTGAAATTTGAAACAGTCCCTGGAAGTTGAGAAAAGATTATTCGATTCCATTTTCCAAAAGGTAAGCAATAAGTTAGTGTTGAAGGCTATTATTTTGGGGGGAATTAAAAAGGATAACAGAGAATAGATAGAAAAAGTCTGCGTTTGAGTTGTAGGATTACACCAACATCATTGTCCTTGGTTTTGACTGTGTTCTACATTAATGCAAGCTGGGTGAAGATCAACTCACAGGAACTCTCTGTACCATTCCTGCAACTTCCTATGATTCATAAATTATTTCAAAATGTAAAGTTATTTTTAAAAAGGAATTAAGATATATATGTATATGGTATATGTATTTGCATTTGAATGCATAAAATATCAGGAAGGAGGAATATACGATCAGCTGAAAACATTGATGGTCTCTGGGAAGGGGAACTGGGCGGCTGGGAACTAACCTTTTGGTTCTTTGTAAATTTAAAATCTTGTTTTAAAAAGATAATTTTCAAAGAAGTCTTTGATCTGTGAAAGTGCATGATGGATATGAAGGCAGAGAGGCAGAAATCAAAATGAGCATTAGGTTTTAACCTGGGTACGTCAGAACAAGGTTGCAACAGTGAGAACCCTCAGACTTCGGAAAGAAAATATCTACATTCTCCACCGGTTGCTTTGTTCTTTCTTTAAAAATTATTTCCCCTATAGCAATTTTAGTAAAATGGAGTACCTAGCTCGGGAATAAATGTGTGCTTTGTCTTCAATGCTGGGGATGGAAGCCAGGGCCTCGTGCATGCTAGGCAAGTGCTCTCTCCCTGAGCTATCCCCAGCCCTCGTGCATGCTAGGCAAGTGCTCTCTCCCTGAGCTATCCCCAGCCCAGGCATAAATGATAAAGAAACTTGCAATCATCAGCAAGCTAAACTAGATTTTCTTTCTTTCCAAGAACACTGATAATTTTGAAATTTTTTCTTTACATTTTGTCACATTATTGCAGGAAAAGCAAGAATAATTATTTTGAAATTGTTTTCAGTTTTTTCTTTAAATAAGAGATTCCAATTCAACTTTTTTGCTGTATAACTTAGTTTGTTTCAAAAGCAATAAACCCATAGTGCTTAGAGGCAGCAAACACTTGTGAAATTGGCAGAATAATCCCCAAAATGGAGATAAGGGTTAGATATTTTTCAAATGAAAAATTATTGTAGGGGCCAAGTTTTTCATTTTTTCTGGATGAACTTCGATCAAATTTTATCTCATGCTTTACATATGTTTAATGACTTATTTAGAATAAATAATTCTGGAATAATTCCCAGAAGTAGGTCTATAAATTGAAGCTGATTCATTTGAACAATAGAAAGCAGCGTATGCTGATCGCTGCTTTCCAAAGAAAACTCCTGGCTTTAGAGAATATTTCACTTAACAGTAAAGAAATGACTTCTCCATCCTAGCAGTGCTACAGCAGAGTGGATTTAAGAGCTAATAATGGGGACTGGAGCAGTGGCTCAGCAGTTCGAGCGCTTGCCTGGCATGCGCAAGGACCTAGGTTCAAACCCCAGCACCACGTACACAACTAAGTGTTGGAGAAACAAAGGCCAGATGGAAATATAAATAAAAAAGATTCTTTCTTTCTCCCTCTCCCTCTCTTTAAAAAAAAAAAAAAAAAGAGCTAACGTTGGCCTTTTGCTCAACTTTTTAAAGATATGCCCAAATTAAAACTCATGTAAATCGTTGGGTTTTTATGTGGGTCCCTGGTAAAAATTAACTTTGTTAACTGATGATCAAGCCAGTGCCTTGGCCCATCAGCAAGGAAAGTTTCTTTGGTTTACACTAAGTTCAAAGAGCCCTGGGTAGATGTGTGAAAAACATCCTTCTCAACTCCCAGTCTCCCAGCATCCTCAACCCACCACTCACCTTCCATGACTGACACCTCCATCACCCAGTTGCACAGAACTTAATCATGGAAGTAATTTTAGCATCTCTTATCTCCACCCCACATGGCCAATCAACCGCAAAGCCCTTCTCCACAAAGTTCCTGCGGAGGAACACTGATATCTGTACCTGATATCCTTACTTCCCCATGCCTCCTGTTTTTATTCGGTTCCGTTGATTGGGTTATTATCTCCACCACATCTCCATTATCAAGGTCATTATCAAGATGTAGATTCTCTACAGCCAGCCAAAGCCAGTAGTTTTTTTTCCATTTCCCTCTTAATCTCTCAGCAACATTTGCAGCAGTTAACCATTCCCTGTTCTTGAGTCTTCTCTGAGCCTCTGTAAGATCAGAGCCACCTGAATTTTCTCCTAACTCAAAGGCCATTTCAGTCTCTTTATTTTGCTTCTCCTCTCTACCAGGCCCCTGTATTTTAGATATCCCAAGCTTCTGTCTTTAGCCCTCTCTCTACTTTCTCTGCAATCCCCTGACATCGAATATCATCTAAATGTTTGTTTGTGATTCTCAGTTCCCACCCCTCCCAATTCCAGAATCCTATATCATCTTGGAACGCCATCTAGATATTCCAATTTTAAAAAGAACCAGAGCAAAACTATTTACTCTGCCGCTCCTTTCCCTGAGCATGTGCTATCTGCTTCCTCACTCAATCTTCACCCTTTCAGTAATTTGCACCATCATACCCTCCATTGCTCAGACCAAAAACCTAGGGTTTGCTCTGATTTTTGTTCGATCTAGGCTTACATGCAGAGGATGTTAACAGATTCACCTCCAAAGTACAACACAACCCTTGTACCACCTCCACTTGTATCACTGAAGTCAAAGCCATGATCCTGTCTGCACCCCTGCCCCGGTACCGGTACCCAGGGGTGCTTCCCAGTGAGGCACATCCTCAGTCTAGTTTTATTATTTTATTTTATTTTATTTTTTTATTTTATTTATTTTGAGAAAGGTCTTACTAAGTTGCTTAGGGTCTTGCTAAGTTGCTGAGGCTGGCTTTAAACTTGTGATCCTCCTGCCTCAGCCTCCCCAACCACTGGGATTATAGGCATGTACCACCATGCCTGGCCAAAACCATGATTTCTGACCTGCTTTTTGCAGCAGCCTCCAACTGGGCCCCTGCCTCCACTTTTACCCTCACACAGTTTTCCTCCATACAACAACCAGAGAAAAGATCAGATTTCTTAATTCCTCTTTCTAGAAACTTCCAATGGCTTAACATCACCCTTAGTTAAAAAACTGTGACCTAACCAGTAATGGCCTTCTCCTCACTTTGCATGATAATCCATCTTAATGATTTATTCAGTCTCTCAGTCATTGCCTGTCTCAACTAGAAACTCAATTCCTGGAGGACAGAGAGGGTCTGTCCTGCTTGCTGCAGTACCCCCACATGGAAGGTTATCACACACAACGTGCTACCTGACTGGCTCAAGGTCAGGGTCAGTCCCACACAGGTGGAGGAGAGAAAGCTGGACCCAGGGTCCTGGACCACAGTCTACTATGGGTGCTTTGGAGGACATCTCGTCCCATCTGGGAATGGGGCACTCTTTCCAGTCGAGGTTGTTACCATTGGTTCAGGACAAGAAGGGGTTAGCCTGGAAATGTCAGCACTTCATTCCTCAAAACAGGGCACAGAGGCTGGAGTGGGGGCTCAGAGGTTGGAGTGGGGGCTCAGAGGTTGGAGCGCTTGCCTGGTATGTGCAAGGACTCGGGTCCAAACCCCAGCACCACATACACAACCGAGTGTCAAAAAAACCCCCAAATAATAAATAAGTAAAATTGATTCTCTCCCCTCTCCCCTCTCTCTCCCTCTCTCTTAAAAAGTATATTTTTAAAAAAACAGGGCACAGGAGGGCGGGACATTATATTATAAGGGCTGTAATGATAAGAGTAATAACAGTAACAAGAACTTCTTTTTAATTATGGGAAAATATACATACAACTAGACATACCATTTTAACCTTTTTAAAAACCATTTTAAGTCCACAATTCAGCAGCATTAAGTACTTTTACACTGTTGTACAGTCAGTACCACTATGCATTCCAGAACTTTTTCATCTTACCAGACTCAAACTCTGTGCTCATTAAATACCAACCCCTCAGTTCTCCCTCTGTAGTCTCTGGCAGCCACTATTCCACTTTCTGTCTCTCTAAATTTGAATATCCTAAGTGCCTTACATGTATGTATTTGTCCTTTTGTGTTGGCATTTTTCACTTAGCATTCATCCTTGAGGCAGGTATTAGAATTTCATTCCTTTTTTTTTTCTGTTATAGCACAGCCTACATATTTCAAATGGACAAAAAATTAGTATCATTTACAGTAACTTAAGATAAATTGCCTTTAAATGGGAGCTTCCTTTCCAGTACTTTGAGGTCTACAAGATGTATCTAGGAAATTTACTACTGTGGAAAATGAGGCTGCTTACATGGAATGGCAGGGAGGGCCCATGGTTTTTCTTTTTGATTAATTGCTGTCACACTGTCCTCCTGCAGCTGAAGGAGTTTCATATTTTCTCTGGACATCATTAAGAACCGCAGCTCTTGCAGAACAATTTTGATGCTATATGAACTCCGCCATTTTGCTAGCACTGATATGGCTCTTGGCTCCACTACTTCCTTAGAACTACTAACTCCGTTCATATTCATGTTTGTTATGAACCATACAAAGGAGGGGTGCCTCTGGATATTTAGGCCCACATTCTATTTGAAGGCTGTATATTAGGTTTTCATAAATTGTCCAGACCCTTCGTGGCTGCCATCTTACATCACTGTCACTCAAAGGCCGGCCCCTTCTTCTGAATTTCATTTCTTTTTAAAGATGAATAATAATCCATCATATACATACATTTTGTTTATCCATTCATCCATTAGTAGGCATTTGGATTATTTTCACATTTCGGCTGTTATGAATAATTCTGCATGCATGAATAATTCTGCATACGTGAATATGTCTGTATACAAATATCTATTTGAGTTCTAGCTTTCAATTATTTCAAAGTAGAATTGCTGGCACATATGGTAATTCTATCTACTTTTTTGAGGAGCTTCCATACCATCTTCCCACGGTGGCTACAGAAATTTTACATTCCCACTAACAATGCACAAGGGTTCAAGTTTCTCTAAATCGTAGCCAGCACTTATTATTTTCTGTGTTTTAAAATGATATCCACCCTAGCAGGTGTGAAGTGCAATCCCACTGTGGTTTTGATTTGCAGTCTTAATGATTAGTGATGCTGGATCTTTCTTCATGTACTTATTGGCTGCTTGTGTATCTTTATGGGAGAAATATCTGTTCAAGTCCTTCAATTAAGTAAATTCATGCTCATTAAAGTTATTGAAGTCATTTTTAAATTGAGTTGTTCGTTTTCGTTGTTGAGTTGTAGGATTCTCTTCTGTATAGTAATGTGTCACAGATATACGATTTGTCAACACTCTATTTCCTCCCATTCGATGGGTTCCGTTCACTAGTGATTGTACCCTTTGATGCACATGATTTTTTAGTTTTTTTTAAAAGAGAGAATCAATTTGTATTTATTTTTTTTCGTCTGGGTTTTGTTTCTTTGATGCTTAGTTGCGGTGCTGGGGTTCAAACCTGGGTCCCTGTGAATGCCAGGCAAGTGCTCCGCTGCTGAGCCATCACTCCAGCCCTGCGTTTTTAGTTTTGATGAAGTACAATTGATGTATTTCTTATTTTGCTGATGATGTTTTTGGTGCCATAAGCAAAAAACAAACAACAAAAAAAAATGGCCCAATCTGATATCACTCAGATTTTCCCCCTATGCTTTCTTCTAGGAGTGTTTTAGTTTTGGGTCTTACATTAACACCCGTAATCCATTTTAAGTGAAATTTTGGATATGGCACAAGATGAGGGTCCATCTTCATCCTTCTACACATGGACACCCAGTTTTCTTAGCACCATTTTTGGAAAAGTTTGTCCTTGCACCATGGAATGGTCTTGATACGTTTTTGTCCATATGCATTTGGCCACATAGGCAAGGAGTAATTTCTGGGCTTATTCTTCTGCCACTCTCATTATGCCAGTCAATTACTGATGATCAGGGTTGTTTTATACTAAATTTTGAAATTAGGAAGTAGGAGCCTCACATTTGTTCTTTCTCAAGATGATTTTACCTATTTGAGGTCCCCTGACATTCAACATGAGTTCTAGAATGAGTGCTGAAAAAAATATATAAGTGGGAGTTTCATAGGGATTGCATTGCGTCTGCAGAATGCTTTGGGTGGTATGAGCATTGTAATAATATCAAGTCTTACAATCCCTAAACACAGGGCTATTTCTTTATTTATTTTAGAGTTCTTTCATTTCTTTCAGCAGTGTTTTATGGTTGGGTACATGTCTTTGTCCTGGTTGGTTATATTGATTGATTGGGTATGTTTATTGTTGAATATTATATTCCTTTCGGTGCTACTGCAAGTAGGACTTTTTCTCCATCTCTCTATTATGTAAAGAAACACAACTGATCTTTGTGCTTTGATTTTGCATCCTGGAACTTGCAGAATTTGCTTATTAGCTCAAACAGCTTGGGTTTTGTTATGCAATTTTTAGGATTTCCCACATATCAGGTCCCTATCATCTGTGAACAGAGAAGATTTTACTCCCTTCTTTCTGTTTGGTACTATTTTTATCTTCCCTTTATAAGTTAGAAAGTAAGTATATCTGATAAGCATGCATTCAGCTGTAAATAACAAAATTGACTGGGGCTTGACAAATGCATTGTTTATTTTTCTCACTGAATCTGGTCCAAAGTCCAGAGCTGGTGCAGAAGCTGCCCAGTATAATTAAACAATTACCAGGCTCTTCCTGTTTTTCCACTCCTCCTTTCTCAGCATGTTGACTTTCCTTTCCAAGTCATGGGGTGGTGGCTGCACCTCCCGGATCCTATAAGCATTCAGCCGGGGACAAGGACAGATTTCCCGTGACCAAGCCTCTGCCTTATACTTGGGATGGATTCCACCTCCCGCCTCACCTCAGCCAGTTGCCTTTCCATCTCTCTGCCCATAACAGGTTGCAAATCCTCCTTTAACTAATCCCTGACCAAAAGGAATGAAATTTCTATGACTGTTCTTAACCAATCATGAGTCATAGACTGGGGTTATATAGAGAGAGCCACCTGAGGTTAAGGGAAGTCACACCGGTATCAGAGCCAATCCAGGTTCTGCTAACAGGAAAGAGAGATGACTTCTGGCAGGCAGCGTTTATCAGTGAAAGCCAGACACAGAAAGGTAAAGTGACAGAGCCAAGATTGCAATCCAGGCTGTTTAAGTAGGAGACACACAGAGGAATGAGAGCCGGGCGCCCAGGACACAGAGTTCCTGATGGAGCAGACCTTGATATCTTAGGGTACAAATGAGAATGGGAACACAGACAGGTGGAGGTGTCAGTATTCCCTCGAGGATGTTTTCTGAATCACACTGTCTCCAGAAATCCTGACATGATCCCCAAGTACACACGAGACCCACGGTCAACCCTCCCGGAATCTGTGTGTTTTAAGCCACCATTACTAATGGCTTTGCGGAAGGAGGGGTTGGAGGTGGGATGTTAAGAACCACTGAGATAAGGAATATGAAGACTGTCCACGAATTCAATTCTATGTCTTTTATTGATTTCAAAAGACTGCTTCTGTTTTTTCACTTTATATTCCAATAATATTTCTTTAAAAATCACAACTTTATGTTGAATTAAGTGGCAAAGAGGTTTTTTTCTATTCCAAGGCTTGAAACTTAGTAAAAATCTTTTAGTCAACTTAAGCCCTTTTCTGGAATACAATATGAATTTAAGATTGATAAGCCGAGATCTAGTTCACGCACATTAGTTCAATAAATATGAAGTGCCACTATACCAGGTACAAAAATGAGTAGTTCCACTAGAAAACCTTAAGGAAACCTATAAATCTGTAAATTGGCTTGCAAACTCACAGAATAATTACTTTAACAATACCCGTATCTGTAAAGAGGTCCTCTTAACTTCTGTCAGATTCTCATGTGTCCAAGTGTGTGCATGACATACCAAAGGCTGATCACCAATCAGAGTGGCCCATGTGCACAGGGGGGATGTGGCTGCAGTGGTCCCTAGGCAGCAACAAGGTACATCACAAGATGGGCAGCAGTATTCTGGTTCCAGAAGAAACTTCGCCAGGGATGAAGGAAAATTTCAGTCATTGGACAGAAATGAAAACATGGTTCAGTTCCCAGAGAGAGAAGGTTGACAAGAATTCCAGCCACAGAAATCACGACTTAGCTCTGCCAGACCAGACAGTGTGGGAGAGAGTGAGAGTCTCGGGTGGCAGCTCCCCCGGCATCCAGGGAGTCCCTCAGGCTCAATAAATGCCCATCTCATGGAGCAACAGAAATTCCAGTCCCTATTTGCTGTGCAAAGGGGGTTTTCCTGCTCTCAGGCCTAGCGAACCCACTTGGGAGCTGAGCCTATCTGTTGGAAATCAGATAGAGTGGACCCTGGGCATTTGTGGATTGTTTTTTATGGTGGTTGGCTTGCAGTAAGGACAAATGCATGGAAATTGCAGGAAGTCCTAGAGATTAAGGACAGCGTCTCCTTGACGAGAGGAAAGACTACAAGAGAGTGCAGAGAAATTGGGGGTAGCAGGGCTAGGAATTGATTAACTTAGCCCTGGGAGTGAAGTAAGCTTCCTGCAAGCTCTGGGCCATGCAAGTTTATAAAATTACTCGACAATGAGAAGCAGCAGTGAAGAAAAGAGACAGAGAGCACAGCAGATAGGGCAGCCCGGTGTAGTTGTCTACAGCATGGTCTCCGGAGCACCGCTGCACGGGTTCAAGTCCTGACTCTGCCCCCTGCTGGCTGTTCGACCTCAGGCAATTTATTTCAGGATTCTGCCTCAGTTCCTGGCAGTCCAGCTTGCTTTTCCTGCCCATAAGCACGCTGTCCTTACTAAGGACCTGAGCACCGAGCACATGGTAGGTGAACTGAGTACTTGTCTGCCATTTACACACTGCTACATTAATTTTTTCAGGTTGATTTCGTCACTTGTAAAATGGGACTCATAACATCAGCCTAGTAGGGTTCACAACTAAACCAAATAACGGGTGAAGCACTTGCTGGGTGCATTTTCAGGGATGGGAAAACCTTTCCACCCGGGAGCTGGGCTGATGCTCATGATCAGGCTACTTTTCTCCTATTGGACACTGTCTTTGTCCTCTTTCTGCCGCTATCGCAGAACACCACAGGAAAGGTAAGATAGACAACAGAAGTTTATATGGCCTGAAGTTCTGGAGGCCAGGAAATCCAGGACGGAGGGCCTTCACGCCACATCAGAAGGTGACAGAAGGCTGAGCCAGCACAGTAGAAGAAGGGGTGAACTCTTCCTTTGTATCAAGACCCTGCTGGTGCCAATCAACCCTAGAGAACAGCTTTGATCCGTTCATGTGACCCGACCCGACTCAACACTGTTGGACAATGAAATGTCTCAAGATAAGTTATATAGGCGATGTTCAAAGCATAGCAGACAAAAACATCAGACAAGGCCATTTAAGACCATATTAAGAGGACAAAACAAGGTCCCCTTGAAGCCCAGGAAGTACCAAACATCCTCCTCTCTAGGCAAAAGTGAATGGCTACTACTTCTCTACCAAATGCTGCTTTATCCCCCTCGAATCTGCCCTCCCTAGAGGTAAGAATCAGTGAGACGCCCCACTGAAGAATTGCCCCCACACCTTCTGACGCACCCATTTAGACTGGGCTCCTGCTTTATTAGACCCTCCCCCAAGTTACCCAGCGAACACAAGGGTGCTCCAGTAGGTCCTTTTTAGCAACCTCTTCCCAAGATGCCCTGTGGTTCCATGTGACACCTGCTCTCCCCTGCTGAAATAAGCAATCCCCCCAGCTCATTCAGCCACAGAGTGTTCCTAGTGACTGGGATCTTTTTGCAATGGTTATTATCATGGGAGTTAGTTTCCTGTCCTCTTTGGATGCTAGGACACGTTCACAAGTGTAAACATGTTTACTGTTGGCGTGAAATTGGAAGATCTAAGGTAAACCTTGCTGAATGGTTCTGAAAGTCTGATTCTGAATGTGTCACTTCTACAGGCAAGTGAATCTCATTGACTTACTCGACGTGATCTCATTTGCAAGTACGTAGGGAGCAAACACTTCACTAATAGACCCAGGTCTTAGATTTTGCAGCCATAATTTAAATTTCAGAAGAATAGCCAAAGTTATGTGTTCTATCTCAAACTGATAACATTGACATTCATGGGGGAGGGGGAACCAACTTGGTGATATTTTTAAACTCTTCTGGGATCACTGAATCCTGGCTAAAAAGGCATCTCAAGGTATTATAGAATACTTTTCTCTTTATCTAGAATTCCCTGTACAGCAAGTGCTAGGTTATTACTTGGTTTGTAATCACTTGGCCCTTGCTAGTTCAGCATGTCCCAGATTTAAAATGGTACAGTGTTTTAGCCTTGTTTTTGTAAAGGCCCATTCCTGATCCAAGTGCAATGCAAACCTCATAGGACTGTAGGAACACATTGGTCCCTAGACGTGAAGAGGGAGGTAATGACCTTGGCGTTATGAAGGGGAATCTCAAACTACTGTTCACAGTCTGCTACCCGGCTTTTATTCTTCCCTCTCCTTGTATCTAATAGGAGATTGAGTTTCTCGCTTATTCTAAAATTCCATCAGCCTAGTACTGTGTTCCAAGACCCTTGCTTCCATTCTATTTTTCTTTGTCTACCAATCCAGCAGTATAAAATCAGAGACAACAGCACAGAGGCCCCAGAGAATCAGAGAAGTCAGAACCATGTGACAGACAGCACCTTGTTATTTAATGAAGATACTCAATAATTGTTTTTGTTTCATTTTAAATCTTAGACAATTTTTCCATGCAAACCTCTTTGGGACACTCAGTTTGTCCTAATCAAATCCTACTGAAAAAGACAATGAGTTCTCAAGGAGGAACTCTACCAGGGAAGGGTGCTGGCCCTGGTATGCCCCCAAATCAGCTCCTTGGCTCCTAAGTCCATGGCCTGGTGGGACGCAGGACTAGTGACAGATGTGAGCACCACCAGGATGTGGACTGCTGAGGTCAAGCACAGTCTGTGCTGTGTCGTGGGAAGCAAGGGTGTCACCACATCAGTGACTGCACACAGGTACTTTGGCTGCGGTATTGGTAGCTGAAAATTGGGTCATTTGTTTTTTAAGAGAGAGAGAAAGAGAGAGACTGAGGGAATCGGTTTTATTTATTTTTTTTTTCGTCTGTTTTTTGTTTTTCCAACACTTAGTTGCAGATGTGGTACTGGGGTTTGAACCCAGGTCTTTGCATATGCCAGGCAAGTGCTCTAACAGCTGAGCCACTGCTCCAGTCCCTGAAAATTGGATTCTATTTCCAGTTCTTCATCTTTCTGAGGTATTTGGAAGTGGTCCTGGGCAGTCTGAACGTTCAGAGGAGGCAGAATTCTGAGAAACATCAATATTTAAAGAACAAGTAGAAGCTGAGTGTGGTACACCTGTACACCTGTAATCCCAGTGGATGGGGAGGCTGAGGCAGGAGGATCACAAGTTCAAAGCCAGCCTCAGCAACTTAGCATGGGCCTGAGCACCTGAAACCCTGTCTCAAAATAATAATAATAATAATAATAATAGCAAAAGGGGGCTGGGGATGTTGCTCAGTGGTTAAGTATTCTTGGTTCAATACCCAGTTCTAAAAAATAAATAAATAAAAAGCACGTAGACAATTGAGGCTGACGATTTTTTTTTTTAAAGAGAGAGAGGGACAGTGAGAGAGAGAGAGAATCAATTTTACTTAGTTTTTCATGTGACTTTCGTTGCTCTGACACTTCATTGTGTATGGGGCGCTGGGGTTTGAACCCTAGTCTTTGCACTTGCTGGGCAAGCGCCATAAGTGCTGAGCCACTGCTCCAGCCCCAAGTCTGGAAATTTCTTAAACAAAAGTTTCAAGAGAGTGATGGTTGTAGAAGTCAGATTGTTGAGAAACGAGTGGAAAGTTAAAAAATGTTAGCCATGAGTAGAGATAACAACAACAACAACAACAATTGTGCAGCAGATGTTATTTTCCGTCCTTTTAAAGGGATTGGGACTGATTATTTGTTGGTTAACTGAAAAAAACTTAGCTACAGCTAGGAATCGTAAAAATTTAATAAATAACATTAGACAATATTTGAATTTAAAACACAGAATTGCATGTATAGTCACCAGTCAGTTGATAGTCTACAGTCTATCTGTGATTAGATTTTTGCATTCTATTTCTTATAAGCTATACTCATGAACCATTTTGTGTGCAGAACCCTTCCAGAACTTTACCATTTTCCCTAGTCTTTTACATTAGTTTTGCTAGTATCTTATTTCCTAGTAATTCTTTTCTAGCAATTCACTTTTGTCAAGTCTTTTTAAAACATTCACAAATCGTTCAAAAGAGATTCTACAGGTGAAAAAAATCCCTTTTTGCACTTATAGGTCATTGGTTTAGAACTATTTAGTTGTGTGATTACACCAAAATGCAGGGCAGGAATGCAGTAGTTAGGAGCCAGTTACAACTCAAGATTAGGAGAAGGACCCAGGTATTCAGTATGTCTGAAGCATGTCATGAGTATCTGTACTAGATCATTTTCTGTTACTATAATGAAATACTTCAGGTTGGGTACTTATAAAGAAAATTCAAGATTTTGGAGGCTGACAGTCCAAAAATCAGGGTGCTGGCTCTGGTGAGGGTCTCCCTGGCTTCATCACCTCATGGTGGATGGCTTCACAATGGCAGAACATATGAGAGAGATGGGAGATATCATCACAAGACAGGAAGATGAGAGGCTAGAGCACTGCCAGAGTTCTTCTTTTATAACAATCCTCTCAAGAGAATTAACCCAGATGTCCCATGAGAACTGTTAATCCCTTCTAAGGACACATCCCCATAACCTAAGGACCTCCCACTAGGCCCCATTTCTTAAAGGTCCCATCACCTCCCAATACAACCACACTGAGGACCAAACCTCTAATGCATGAACCTTTGGGGGATGCCCTCAAACCATATCCAAACCACCAAGGAGCTGTATGTTTTAAGAGCATGTAATTAGATGGATTGATTAGGTAGAAAGTAGTTAAGAGAGTTATGCAATACATGTAGTTAATTATATTCTTACAAAGTCTAAGCACCAGTGATGCTTCAGCCTTATCTCATTCCATCTTCTCAGCAACCGTGAAGTGAATACTATTATGACCTGCATTCCAAAAATAAGAAAATTAAAGCTGAAAAAGGTTAATTCATTCTTCCAGGGACACACCAAACTAATAATAGAGATAACAAAATTTAAACCCAGTGTCTTTCCAAATTCGGTGTTCTAAACTCCTGTACAAAATTTCCTTTGAGAATTTTGAAGGTAAACAGGAAGAGAGATGAGAGGGTGGCCTCTGGAGTGTAATTAATATATATATATGTGTGTACATATATGTGTATATATATTTATATATCAGTTGTTTTGCCTCTGTGGAGTAGCACTCTAATTTTTCTTTGAGGTAACACCCATCTCTTGCTCGGAGTCCCATGTACCAAATAGGATCTACCCCACCCTAGCTCAAGGAATGATCGTGTGACCCAGAAACAGCCAATGGGAGTGCTTCCTTCCACTAAGGACAATGATTGGCTGAGAGATGGGCACATGATTCAAATCAGGTCAATGAGGGTCAGACCTGGGACTGTTCCTAGTAATATTGCAAAGAGTACTTTTTAATCCGTTAGTCCTCTACTCTCAGGATCACTAGGGACCAGCAAAGGTACCTGAAGGCAAAGCCAACAAAAGAAAGCAGAGCCTACAGGTGAAATGAAGACCCCTAATTAACCAGTGTTTTAGCCGCTGGATGCATCCATGCCTGAACTCTGGCCAAGATGTACAGAACTGAGCTCAAAACCCAGCTCCTATCCTCACGCAGCTGGAGGCTGAACTCAGATTTCTTAGAAATGTTAAACTTAAAAAAATGTTCAAATGGGTTTCCCTATTCAAATATATCTTGTCTGCCTCTGTCTGTATTTATCTCATTTTCCCCCCTCTGACTCACTACAAATATTAAGTAAAATTTTTTTCCGGGGAAAATATGTTTCCTGTCTCATCCTACAGGAATGCATGTGTACATAAAAGTGTAGGCATTTTAGCCATGGAACATCTTTTCAAATGAAATCTTATCTGGAATTCCAGGACATAAAATTGTAGCTGTTTGGGTTGAGGGTGGTACAGGGCCTGAGAAGTAGAGACTGACAGTTCCTGCTAGAACAACTCTTTTATCTGGAAAGTTCTCAGATTTGTAGCATATGTCAGTGGGTCTTGACAAAGTACAACATAGAATTTTGACAAGCCCAGAGACTTTTTAAAAAACTCATTGTCAAATTTTGTCAAACACTATGAGGATCCATCAAATGACAATCAGCCAACCTTATTCATTCTTTTCCCCCCAACATTATTAATTCTTTAAAACAATCAAAAAATTCATTACTTGGAGTGAAAAGGAATGTGGGAAGTTAAGTTTGGCATCCTCTTTCCCAACAATTATATGGCTAATAAAACAAACCAGGTTTAGAAGCAATACTTTAATTTGACTGGGGCAACAGTTTCGAAATGACGTTACCAGAAAACAGAGAAGAGACTGTACTTGGAGAGCTCAGGTCTGTGTTTCAAATCTCTACAGTACCAACAGCAACTCAGAAGAAAAAAAATGAGGGCTGGAGCAGCGGCCTAGTGTTTACAGCACTTACTGGGCTTGCATGAGGATGCAGGTTCGAACCCCAGCACCATGTACACTACAAAGCGTTGGAGCAACAAAAGCCACACGAAAAACTAAATAAAACTGATTTCTCTCTCTCTCTCTCACTATCCCTCTCTCTTTAAAGAAAAAAAAAGAAGAAGAGAAAAATGAACAGCTGTGATGTTTAAGACTGAACAATTTTAAGCAGCAAATCAAAATCCTCACCATCATCAAATCTGTTTTGGGCAGGGAGCCCAGGTTGGGCACTGGGCAAAGTGTGCGAAGTGCACCACCTCACTCCATCCGCACTCTGAGGAAGAGAACGATAGTATCTGAGAGACTGGCTTGCTCAAGGTCACGCAGTTGGTAAATAGTAAAGCTGGGGCCAGGCCTCAACTGTCTCCAAAGTTCTTCCATGAAACTACAGCTTGTGAGGAAGCCCTAGAATTTGAGGCTTTCACATATCCCAGCTCGAGAGCATCCCAGCTGTCCCGGCGCAGATCCAGAGCCCATGGCTTCCACACGCCCTGGCGTTTGATGCCTGACCTTCTTACTTACCAGAGAATTTGACTCTGAGTCTGAGATTCATGATGCCTCGGGTGGAACTGCTTAGTTCAAAGACCTTGAGCCGGGATTCTCACCTTTATTTTCTCCATAGTTCCATAAGTAAGGACCCTGATCTTCCTAGTTCCCAACTTGGTGCTTAGGGAAGGAGAACCTTAAAAACATGATCAAAACAGCTACCCATGATGCTGACTGTGTTCTTCCTAGGTCCAAGTGCCAAGTGTTGCTTCAGCCTTATCTCGTTTAATCTTCTCAGCAGTCAGTAAATGCGCTTGCTATCTTTTTTTTTTTAAGAGAAAGGGAGAGAGTGACAGAGAGAGAGAAAGAATCGATTTTTATTTAGTTTTTTATCTGTCCTTGGTTTCTCTGACACTTAGTTGTGTATATGGTGCTGGGATTTGAACCCCGGTTCTCCTGCATGGCAGGCAAGCGCTCCAACCGCTGAGCCACTGCTCCGTTCCCCCTTGTTTTCATTTTGATGCTACATCATTAGTATGTTAATCACATTAATATCTTTATTTGTTGATCTTTTACCGTGTGCTTTATTTCATGCATGCCTACCTAACAAATAATTCTGCAGTAGGCACTTCTATTTACCCCCTGCTAAAAAAAGAAGGAAAAAGGTTCAGAGTGGATAAGAAACTTGCTGAAGATAACACAGCTAGCTGAAGGCAAAGTCAGGACTTGAATGGGGCCAGTTCTGCTTCTACTTCATGATCTTAACCTGGCACAAATCAGCCATGCACAAGGTTCAAATGGATTATTTTCCTATTTGTTTAGAACTAGGGCGCATTTTCTCATAGAAACAATTTTTAAATGGTAGGGCTCCCAGATCAACCCCCAGAGGCCTATTTATGCCTTGACGTTGCTCAAATTCCACCCATTTGTAGGAAAAATATCAGAAACAAGATGTTTCAGTGATGGTAAAAAAAAATAAAGTAAATACAAGGAACATTGTACAAACCTTAAATATTTGCGTGGAAGAACCCCAAGATTACTGGAAGCGGTAAAGAAGTTCAGTGGACATTTTTGTAAAGACACTGAAATTCTCTCCCAACCAATTTCCAGCACTTTGGAGGTGATGACTGCTGGCCATCTGCCACGAATTTCCTCTCCCTTGAGCCAGCAGCAGCGCTAATCACATGCTTATCACAAAAGACACCGGCTGTTCTGTTCCGTTTTGTTTTACTCTTCCACTCAGTAAGAAAGATGCCGGGTATAAAAGAAAATGTACGGATTTTGGAACTTAACAGACGAATTCAAAATCAAAGCTCTGATAAACAGAGAAGCAATTAAGAGTTGTTAGTCTACATGAGCAGGGATCAAATGAGTGTCATCAGAGAGTTGATAATTTGGGAGTTTGGGGTCATTTCCCTAAACAGGATAGAGTCTGAGACCTTGAGGATAGTTTGTGGAATTGGAGGTGACTGAGGAATAAGGTTAAAATGTGAGAAACATAAAGAAATCCAAGTTAGGAGAAATTAGCAGGTGGAAAAACTCAACTCTCATTCTAGGCTTGTAAGAAATCACCCTGGGAAAAAAACAGAAGACTAAGGAAGCTAAGAGGAGATCCGCTGGGTGCGTTCCCTAGATTGTCCTCACTGCCATCAACCCACGTGAGTTCAGGGCAAGAAGAAACTAAAGAGCGAACCAGTCACATTCTCCTGCTCTGGCTTTTGCATCAAACCAGAATGTAAAATCTTCTTGGTTCTTTGTTTAAAAATACCCAGGAGATTTGCAAACTGTGTTTCAAGAACAATTACTAGGAAGTAGCATCCTTAAAAACTCAGTAGCCTTCCCTTGCTGAGTATTGTGCCTTCATTCAGTTTGGACTCTTGCCAAGTGGGTCTTCAGTGATGTGGGGTGGAAGATGGGTGGGCTTTAAAACCCAAATCAAATTCTCCACCACGGCTTTCAGGAACCACCCAAATGTACCTATTTTCAGTCCCTTTTAAAAATACAAAACAGGGGCTGGAGCAGTGGTTCAGCAGTTCTTGAACTTGCCCAAGGACACAGGTTCGAACCCCAGCACCAGGTACAATGAAGTGTCAGAGCAACAAAAACCACATGAAAAACTAAATAAAATTGATTCTTTCTTTCTCTCTCTCATTGCCCCTGTCTCTTAAAAAAATGAAAATAAAAAAGAAAACTACAAAACAAAATGGTTTGAAATGCAATAGGTCTTTTCTTAGCATACCAATAATCTTTTAGTAAAAAAAAAAAAAAAAGAAAGAAAAAGGCTGTAAAATTTTAGTGTCTTTGGTATGAAAGGTAATTTTTACAGAACATATTTCACTTTCCATTTGAAAAATAAACACATAGATAAATCAACAAGTTTGCATTTGGTTCCTTTTAGAGGTTTTAAGAAACAATGAAGAGGGCTGGAGCAGTGGTTGGGCAGTAACGGCGCTTGCCCAGCATGCCCAAGTACACGGGTTCAAACCCCAGCACCCACGTACGCAACTAAGTGTCAGAGCAACGAAGGCCATGTGAAGAACTCAATAAAAACTGGTTCTGTCTGTCTGTCTGTCTCTCTCTCTCTCGCTGTCCTTCTCTCTTTAAAAAAGAAAAAAGAAAGAAACAATGAAGATGTCTCTCTTGATCACATTTTCCTCCCCATTAGACAGCTGTCTTCCTGGGCAGTTTTCATTATGTTAGCAATGCCTGACCCATGGCCACTGACTGAGCAGAGTCCTGCAGGCTTCTAGTGGTAACCGGTCCCTTGGAAACCTGCCACACCCCCAGCTTCCTCCTCTCTACTGCCAAGGGAGTAGGGTCCCGCCAAATGGTAGCTTCGAATCGACTCTTGCTGATAGGATTAAGCCACAGGCTAAGGGCAGAGCCAGAACCCATCTGCTTTTAACACTCTGTGACTTTTCCAAAAATCGCTCTGGTACTTTTTGCTCTGGATCCTGTTTGTATTGTGTGAGTTAAATAACAAGATGACGAGCTCACATACAGGGGGGCATTTCTTTCCCATTGCGGCTGCTAAGAGGTAGCACGCCCTGATCTAAGGAGCCTCCGTAACACCTTGTTCAGTAGAGGTGACTCTGTCCGCTCCCACCTCCCGAAGAACTCTGCGTATGTGTGTTCTTGTGTTAGCCTTGGGGCAAGGACTTTCAGGGACAATCACCTAAGCTTGCAGAAAGAAGCTGCAGGTGCTTCAAATGACCGTCAGCCTGCCTCTAAAGTTCCTTTTGGTTTCAAACAAGGGCCCCGGTGGAGCTGGGCATCCTGCCCCACCTCCTTCGGGTGGCCTAGAGTAAACCTGGCTCATTGGAATACTAAAGCCCCCACCTCAGGTGTTCCTGTCCATCGTTCTTTGAACGTGTGACATATGAGGCATGCTGGAGGTGTGCTGCCTCCACACTTGAGGACGGGTCTGTCCCACGTCAACACATGTGCATTTTGCCAATAAGAGCCCCTTGCCTCATTTGTGGGGGAGACCCTGCTTCGGGAATGGCCCCTGTGCTCTCCTCACCGGCTGCAGTGCTAAAGCTCTCTTCCCTCTCTTGCTCCGGGTTGTGCTGACTGGCCTTGCCCTCAGCAGCAGGGGAGCCCACCACGCTCAGCAACCTTTGCTGTGGGCCACGGCTTCCTTAGCTGATGCCCACAGCAAGCTCCTAAGGTTGGCATTAATTCTCAAGCTTAAATATCTAGGATAAGAAGTGTTAGGTTGACTGGGGGGGTGGCTTCAGCCAAGACACGTGGCCATGGCAGCTGGCTGGGGACGTGGCTTCAGCCAAGACACATGGCCATGGCAGCTGGCTAAGGGGCAGGACATCCCAGGAAAAGAACAGCCAATCAAGAGGCTGGCAGACAAGCTCCAATGGATTGATGGATTCACCAGCCAATCTCCAAAAAGCCATCCCTATGATTTCTCTCATTTCCCTAACCCATAAACCAGCTGCCCAGCCAGGTCCAGTGCCATTTTCTCCTGGCCACTTCCCCTGCCCGCTCATCATTTCCCCTGCTCACTCTGGCAGCGTAGGTGAATTTGGCCCAGGAGTTGCCAATCCCAATAAAGGGTTTTTGCCATTCTTAAGTCTGCCTACCTTTTTGAGCACCCTTGCCTGGATTTATACCTGTGGTTTCTGATTTTTACAAGAAGAGGTTTGCCAGTGGGAGGGCTGCAGGCAGAATCTCTCCACGCAGGCGCCAACAGAGGGAGATGTGCCTTCTGCGAGGTGAGTGAGCGGCAGCTTTGCTGAAACTCATTAGTAGACAAACAAGGAAAACTGGAGACTCAAGCTTGGGTACAATAAACAAGGAAGAAAAATCACACAGGGCCCAGCACCTTCGGCTGCAAGGACCACCACTCGGTGGCTGCGCTGCTGGTTCAGCACAGAGGGAGGGAAGAGCACACACAAATACTGGGGGACAAATTGGCACAGCAAATCCTGCTATCAGTGCTCCCATTCCTCGGCTGAACCTGAGGTCTGCAAATAACTTAGATGCACCTCCAAACTGCCCATGAAGGGCCAGGGAGTTTGCCATCTTCAAGAGGGCGGTTCAGGCAGCTGCTCCAGGAGCCACGAGTTCAGGTCAGAGGCTGTCCCAGATGTTGCACCATGGGCTGCTGACCACTCCAAGAGTCCTGTTCTGACTTCCTCAGGCCCCACGAGTTCAGGGCGCAGATGGCCCCAGGAGCCAGTGCGTTTTAGGACAGTGAGGGCCTCAGGACCCACAAGTCCCAGTTGACATCTTCCCCAGGTGCCAGGAGTTCAGGGAAGCCATGCCCCCAGGATCTGCTCTTCTCCCAGCTGCCCTAGGATCCACAGGATTGGCTGCTGCTGGGGCCCTGGCTGAAATGGGTAGGAGTCTGGGCAGGTGCTCACAGAAGCACCCAGGCTCTCAAACCAGGAAAGCCAAAAGGTGGTCTTCACAGATAGCAGTGGCAGTGAAGGTCTGCACACCTCCACATGACATGACGAGTACTGGGAGGATTCCTGGGAATCTGACTTCCAGCTGAGAACAGCAAAGGCCAGGCCCTCCAGCATCCTCACCCTGCAAGTGCCTCCACCCAGGAGCCAGAGTGATCATCAACCCACACTGTCTATTTTGGCCTTCTCAGTGGAAATAGCCCATAATCCTCCCATCTTTCCATTAAGATGTGGGATAGGGGGTTTGTTTTATTTTTTGTTTTGTTTCTTGTTTCTTTTGATGTTTGTTTTTGTTTTTATTTGTGTTCTTGCAGACCAGCACATTTTATTTTTGTGCTATATAGCCTCCCAGTGGTGAGCTTCTTCGCTATCTCCTTCTTTGTTTTCTTCCAGCAACAGCTAAACATTATTCCCCCCACTCTCTCTCTCTCTCCTTCCCCTAAAGTCATTACCTCTTTCTTTCTTTCTTTTTCTTCTATTATCCTACGTCATCTCTACTCTCTTGCTGCTCTCACTCCAAATCCACAAGTTCTTCTCTACTTTCCTATCACATCTCCTCTGCTCCCAAGTCTATTTTTCCTTACCTAGGGAGGTCCTGGAAATCTCACGTGAATGCCAAACTTGAAAATGGGTGTTTTCTTTTAAATCAGTTATGGTCTGACAGTTATAGTCTGGCAGAAGATAGTTGCTAGCCCTTCTACTCCTCTCATAGGTGGTAAATAACGCTGTAACAGTCACAGAAGGAAAAAAGTAACCAGTTCAACACTGTCTAACGTATGCATTGGCTGTACATATTGACTCTTTCCCCTCTTCTAGTGAGGTACTGGAAATCGTAAAGGTCAATAATAATTCACAGGTCAGAGAGCCAGCTGTTTAACTATCCAAATTGTATCCCAGCCCAAATAAGTGAAGAGAAAAAAAAACCACAACCCTTCAACAAAGTCTCAAAGTGAAACAACCAGTGAAAGCTCTCAGGCCCCACTCCCTGACACTGAAAATGAGGAAAAAGGGAAATAATTCTCCTCTGCAAACCCACAACTCCCCAGCCAAGGAGTCCACAGATAGGGACCTGGATGAAAACTTAGAAATAAGTAACAACAACCTGATTCTTAAAATGATCAAAGAATTAGGGGCTGGAGCAGTGACTCAGTGGTTACAGTGCTTGCCTGGCATGTGCGAGGACGCAGGTTCAAATCCCAGCATCATGTACACAACAAAGTGTTGGACCAATGAAAATCACATGAAAAACTAAATAAAAATTGATTTTCTCTCTCTCTCTCCCTCTCCCTCTCACTGTCCCTCTCTCTTTTAAAAAAAAATCATCAAAGAATTAAAAGAAGATTTAAGGAAGGAAATCATAAAGCAATTACAGGAGCTGAAATACCATTTTAATAAAGAATTAGAGATACTGAACAAACACATAGCAGAGTGCTGTTAGAACTGAAAAACCATAGTCAACCAAATTAAAAGCTCAATGGAAGATAATAATATCAGAGTAAACTCAGTAAAAAAAAATAGAACTTCTGCT
>PVKS010029377.1:0-25396 GCA_004027875.1 Aplodontia rufa | reverse complement strand
TGTAAATATCAGCATTGTCTGAATTATTTTAATGAGTTCATGATTCATAATTAAAGATATTCCTCTCCCTGCTGTGACCCTTTGTCCTGGTCCTGGATGGATGGTTCCTTCCAAAAAGACATAGGGCGTCTTCTGCTCTTGTTACTTCCAAGCCCTCTACTAAAAGTTGCTATAAGCCACCGCTGATCTTATCTGCCACTTCTGTTTTGGTCTTCTAGGACCTGTAGGCTTCAGAGCTCCCTAGAGTTTTGTTCAGAGGGAAGTTACTGCCTTTATAATTCTACTCTGAATTATACACTAGACTCAGCTAGATTTCCTCTCTTCCTCTGAGCAGATACCTGTGGGCCTACCAGCATACCCCGCTGCAAGCATTTCTTTATTCTGCATTCCTGAGCGTCAGGCACTGGTGTAGGCTGGAGGTACCCAGGGGAAGCCCAGGGCCCACTCTGTGTTCAGACCAGGCATCTAAGCCTTTCTTATGCAGGGCTGCTTGAACCACCTTCTCTAGAAGCCCACCTGCCATCAGAAGTATCCAGACGGTGGGCTTGTTTGTTTGTTTCCTTAAGTGCTGGGGATTGAACCCAGTGGGATTTTATCATTGAATTACATCCCAAAGTCTTGCTAGATTGCTGAGGCTGGCTTTGAACATGGCGATCCTCCTGCCTCAGCCTCCCTGGTTGCTGGGATTACATGCATGCGCCACCACACCTGGCTCCGGAACACTGATTTTACCAACCTTTCCAGGCACTAACTTGACACCCTGCCTCCCTCTGGCCTTCCCTCTACCTTCTTTTTGTCTATCGCTCCAGTATTGGGCCAGTAATTATTATCCAGTCTGATTCCCTAGGATGCAATGGTAGTATTAAAATAAATTCTATCATATGCATAACAGATTTTTATTTCCATTCACTGCCGACAACCTACAGGGTAAACTAATGAAATGGAAAGAAATCCTTAAAGGCAGTTTCAATGCACAGAGCAGGATTATGCTGCCAGAAGTCCAAAAGCAAACAGGGAGACGGAGGCCATTTATTTGTCTGTCATATGAATGTTGCTCCTGCGTGTGCCCAAATGCCCATGCTCTTGGCAAAATGCACAGGAAGGTGGCTGTGATTCTTAGATGAGTTGCTTTGGGGATGCTGATTCCCCTGTTCCCAATCGTCCTGGGGCACACACACTCCCCACAACCCTCTCCTCCACTCATAACTCTGCTATGTCGTTCTGCTACCAGAATGTACAAGAACACCTCACTTGGGTTGTATTTCATACGTGAAAGGCTCAAGAGCAAATGAAGTAAAAGCAGGTTACAGTGGAGGGGACTTTGGATTGCGGGTCAGGGGCCCCGAGGTTCTGGTAAGTTTGTGGCCTTGTTCAAGCCACCCAACATCTCTAGCTCTTCAGTTTTCTTTACCCAAAGTTAAGGAGTGAACCTCAGGGATGGTAGAGGTTCCCTTTTAAGTATGATCTCTGATTATTTTAGCAACTTCCCTCAAAGTAGGAGTTTTTCCCCTAAAAATGGATTTTGAGGCCTTGTTCTGACTCAGTGGAAAAAGAACATCCCTTTCGGCCACCTTTGTCCCCTGTGGGTCCAAGGAGAGGACACAGGGTGGTGGCAGTTTGGCTGAAGAGGTCTGTGCTGAAATAACACCATCCCCAAAGTTCTCTTGGATGTTAGGGAGGCGGTATATTGTAGATTCAGCCAACCTAGAAATAAACCCTGTCTTGTCTTCCTGGGCAGCTGGCGTAGGCTCTGCATTGTGCTGTTACGATAACAAAATATTCTTTATTTATAAAGAAAAGAGGTTTATTTAGCTGACAGTTTTGGTGGTAGAATATTCTGGATCAGGCAACCGTATTGATTTGGCCTCTGATGAAAGCTTTCAGTGACAAGAGTGGGTGTGGAGCAGATCATTGGGTTAGACAGGAAGCCAGAGAGAGGTGAGGGGCCAGTCTTGCACCTCTTATAACTGTTGTCCCATGAGAACTCATTGTTTTAAGACCAGTGCTAATCCCTTCTGAGGGCAGCTCCCTGAATGATGTGACCGCCTTCCTCTAGGCTCCACCTGTCAGAGGTTCCACCATCTCTTAACATCAACACATTGGGGACCAAACTCCCAACACACGAACCTTTGTGGAACAGACTGTAAGCAAACCATAGCAGCCTGTCTGGGGGTGATAATGCCTGTCTCCTGGGGCTCTTGTGGGATTCGATGGGCCCGTATCAGGAGAGTCTGTAGAACAGCTCGTGGTAAGTTTCCAGTTAGGGTCTCTACTGTGACATTCTATGCAGCTGTGAATCTGAGGATTCACAGGGCTAAAATCCTCCAGATGGATTTCCTTGTGCCTTCTACTTCCCTTGCTAACGTGCCTCTTATCCATCAGGCCAGTTCTCAGAATGGAGCAAAAGACTAGGAATGCCCAGATCCTGTCGAGTTCATCCACAAATCTGAAAGACAGTTTGTCCACCCGCTCCCTTGATTCCTTATTTTTAGGGCCACTTCTTTGAAAGGTTGCTTAGCTCACAAAGTTGTGCTCCTTGTTCTAAATGTATGTGTGCTGCGGGTGGGCAGAAAGCCAGGGGAAGGACCCAGGACATGGTGACACCCAGCCCAGACCTGAGCACTCCCCGCTTTAGGCTCCAGTTCGTTGAACTTGGGCTGCAGTTGGGACTGTAAAATGGAGCTATGAGATGTGTTTCCCAGAATGTTTGTGATGAATAAGAAAGCGTCCGGTCTGGTACCCGGTACCTCCCAGGCCCTTTATGAAGGGTTGATAATAGGAGCATTGTAGCTTGTGAGCAATGCAGGCCTACTGTTTCTACTCCTTATTCCTAGTAGGTGTATTCAAGGTGAAAAGTTCCAGAACTCTCCAGGGGCATATGCTCCCAACCTCCCCCTGCCCTCTCTCTGTCTCTTTTTTGTTTTAAAGAGAGGGACATAAAAGAGAGAGAGAGAAAATCAATTTTATTTAGTTTTTCACGTGGCTTTCCTTCCACCGACACTTTGTGTACGTAGTGGTGCTGGGGTTCGACCCTGTGTCCTGGTGCATGCCAGGCAAGCTCTGTAACTTCTGAGCCACTGCTCCAGTCCGCCAAACTCTCTCTTTTGCGTAGTGTCCGTTCTCACCACTGTTTGGCTTTCCTTTCTGCTGTAAGCCGGGTGTTGCTGCAGGACCCCGCGTCTGGTGTCTGGTGTCTGGTCTTGGACTCTGATCTTCAGTCCAGGGTACTCTGCTTCTCTCTTTGTTTTGTTCAGGTTTGCCCCGCCCCGCCCCACCCATCTCTTTTCATTTGGTTGGAGCTGCAGCCCTGGGCTCTTTGGCTTCTTTCATCTGCTCCTCAAGCTGACTTTTTCTTGTCCATTTTGCAAATGAGGGCATCCACCACCTAATGCTGGAACCTCCTGATCTTGCCTCCAGGCACACCCATTTGAAAAAAATTAGTAATAACAGGAAAAGAATTGGGTGGGGGAGGCTACCCTCTCCATTTCCCCCTAAGTCCTAATTGCCTTCTGTCCTCTTTTGGCCCAGGAGGGCCCACTGGTTTTTAAGGAGGGGCCCTTTTTTCTTGGCTTCGCTTGTCCTATTGTTCTGCACTGGGTGAAGATTTTTATGTAACTACAATAATAAAACCAGCTAGTTAGCTGTTCTCCTGGCCACTGGGGGTGCGATTGCAGGGGTGTTGCTCTTGCGGTAGTTAAAAAGTATAAGGAAATGGAATTTTCAGAGAAGTCTTTGGTTAATTTTGATCTTCCAAATTTGTCCCATCTGCACTTACCCCAACTTCCCCATGACTACCGCCTGGCATGGAATCTGAGAAACCACTGGTCACATGTTCTGTATTTTTTGTCTGACCTTAATTTCTGTTATTGTCTTACCCTGTCTCCGGTAACCATGGTTGTGAAAATCCAGTGTTGCACCCTGAGACGATGGGCAGGCGGAGGAGCAGAAAAGGAGGGGCTGCCAGCCTGGCTGAGGACAGGAAATTGAGAGCATTTCCTTGAGCACTTCCTCTCTCTGGCCCTGCACCTGCTGCTTGTGTCTGGGCTGAATCTGGTGTTTCAGGGTGGCTGTCCCAGGAGGAGGTGGCAACTGAGGCTGGACTTTGGAAGGGCTTAGGAGGAAGCTTTTTGGAAGTTGCTAATCCAGAAACAACCATTGAAGTTACAGGCATAGGTGAGATATTTCAGGGAAGGGTACAACGGAAAGGGAGGACAGAGAACTGACCTAAATTGAAGACCTAGACAAGGCGGACAAGGACGGTGAGGAAGAACTTCAGGAAGCAAAAAGCACAGAGTTGTGGGAAGAGGGATGAAAGGGGCGGGGCGCCAGGGCTGGGAGAAGGATACTGTCACAGATATGAGGAACCAGGCAGGGATCTGTGGCTCTGTACTGGCCTGCCCATGTCGGGACAATTTTAATGATTTTTTCCCCTAATCTCCCCCATCTACCATAATATCTGCTGCTTTTATTATCAAAATAATGCATCTTTTGTTATAGAAAATAATAGTACAGAAAGAAAATTAAAAGGACTCATGATTGTGCCGTCTGGACATAATGTTAGGCAGTTTTGTAATTGATATGAAATTCATTTAACACAATTCAGCATTTTACAGTGTTCAACTCAGTAGCGTTTAGCACACAGTGTTGTACAACCGTCGCCTCTGACTAGTTCCAAGTGGCTTGCCCCCATCCCATCATGCAGCCATTCCTCTTTCTTGTCTCTTAGCTCCTGGCAGTGACTAATCTGCTCCCATTCTGTGCATTTCATATAAATGAAATCAAGTACTATGTGGCCGTTTGTGTCTGGTTGGACATATTATTCATATTGGCCTTATGCATTAGGTGTTATTACTCCCATTTTAAAGATGGAAGAAAATAAGGCCTGAAGTGATTATCCTGCTAATCAAGGAGCCATGGTAATAAACCGGGACTCAGACCAATCTGTAGTTCAAAGTAACATAAATATTTCTAAACCGTTTTCTGTTTCAGAGGTTTTGATGTTTGCTAGTGTTTTGCAGACTAGAGTCTGTTATGATGCATAAATGCAATTTATGATGGAGAGACAGAAAGATGGAAATGAATACATACATTATTGTCTTTAAGTAATAGAGGTGCTTCATTTTCTCTCCTGGCCCCTACAACATGACTGTTTTACATAGTTCACTTCATGATTTTTAAACACTGGAGAGAGAAAACGTGAAATCCTAAAATTAGCCATTGAAAGAATAATACAGTAAAAGGAATCTAACCCTTAACAGAGTGAATATTTTATTTTTGTCTATGTGAAATTTTTATTAGTCAATAGAGACAGATATAGGTAATCTCACACCAATTATAATTCATCAATAGGAATATTTCCTTGTTTCTTTTTTGGGCATTTAAAATGTTTTTCTAATCTATTAAATTGTATCAGATTATAAAGATGAAACAAGCATTATATTGCACTGGAAAAGTCCTTCCCCTTGAAGTTCTGTGTAACTGTGCTTGGAGGAAGTCGAGATATTTTTATTTTTTAAGAGAGAAGGATTGAGAATCAACTTATTAATTTTTTTTCATCTGGCCTTTGTTTCTCCAACACTTAGTTGTATAAGTGGTGCTCGGGTTTGAACCTGGGACCTTGTGCATGCCAGGCAAGTACTCTAACCACAGAGCCACCACTCCAGCCCCTTGAAAAACATTTTTTTTTAATAAAATTGCCAGGGGAGTTAACAGTGAAGAACAGTTTTTTAGAATATATTCTAAGCAAGTTGTCCACCTTGCAGTCTTTGAAGTGGACTTAAACCTGCAAGAGGTCAAGTTTACGTTCTTGTTTGGTTCCCTTGCCAGCCAGACGGTATGGCTGAGTGTTGTGGCTGCACCTGCTGTGCTGTCCGTGATAGACTAGGTTACATGCGTGCGTGCAGGTGTGGGTATGCATGGGGACACATACACAAAGGAACGTGGCCCAGGCCCCCAGGTTTTTATCCCTGCTGGTCTGTGCCTCCAGAGTAAATCTTCGCTGCCATCCTCCCTGCCTTTCTCTTCCTGGTGCTTCCGTAAACCCAGCTGTGTCAGCTCACAGGCCAAGGACATCTGACATCAACTTTCCCATCAGGCATACTGAGTCCGATTCCTGCCTTGCTGCCTAATTGCTTCCTGGCGTTGAAGAAGTTTCATAAACTTCTTGAGCTACTGTAAAATGCAGAAGGTACCAGTCTCACAAGATTGCTGTTATTATTATGAAGACTGATGATGTTCTGCACAGCATCCCAGCATTTAGTAGGTGTTGCAAGAGCAGGTGCCGTTGCCCTTGACCTCACGGCAGAAGAGACAAGGAGACTAGGAGGGAAGGGGGAAGACCTTGGAGCTGGCCAGGAACACCAACCCCTGCCATCCACCAGCAAGGCATCTTACTGGCTTGAGCCTGCCCTTCAGCTTAAGTAAATGATAGTACTCGCTTCGTGGGGTTTTGTGGAATGAAGAGAGCACGCAGAGAGAGGCACAGTGCTTGATTATTGGGTGATTGATGAGTTGAGTGAAGTATGTTAGATAGCATTCGCATGGCGTCCTGCACTTTCCTATGGGCTCAGTACCTACCACCCCGCAGATGTCAACAGGAGAAACAGCAACAACTTTGAAACATAAAAGCTTCTTCAGTTGAACTCACGTTTTGTCTTTGGGAACATTTAAGACTGTTTCCAGCCTCTGAAGCTCTTGGTACATTAAGGCGAATCCCCCCAGGATGTGCACAGGAGAGGGAGAACTTGAATCCTTACCGCCGGTCCCTGTGATACTTTTGAGTGACTGAGAAGGTTCCTTGGGGGATGGAATGGAATTGCTCATGCTCTGTGTGTTTCTCCGCTTAGTCTTCCTGATTGTAGCGGCTTACGAACCAGCCTGAAACATTTCCCAAGATCTGTCAGAGACCAGCGGGAGGGAGCGAGGCAGGGACAGTGACAGCCATCGTAGGTGCAGGGGTGAAGAACCTGAGTAGATCCTGGAAGCGGTGGTGTTGAACTTTCCCCTACTCCATGTCACCCTGGCACACCCTGCTCGGACCCTTCTTTCTCAGACTGGGATTTGTACTACAGCATCGTTGGGATGATCTGATTTTGCTTATTCACCTCGATTGTAGAGAGTATAGGTCTTTGTCTGTCCCTAGAGACTTTCAGGCCCAGCACCTTGTTGATTTATTTTCCACACTGTGCAGACAGTTGGGATGATATCCTGATATATATGGGATGGAAAGCCTATGATGTGTACAGAGGCCATCTCTGAGCTGGTCACTTGTGTCTTATATTTCAGATTCAGAAACAATTATAAGCAAAGTTTTCACTTTTAAACTTTTACAGGGGTCCTAGGCTCATTTTGGGGTGACTCATAGGGATGATGTGCACCAGTAGCTGTATGGGGACTTCTTTCTTCTCTGTGGGACCTGCTGCCTGCCCCACTCACTCCAGTACCAGCACTCCAAGCGGGAGGAGCTGCCTTCCTATGGAGTGCTCCCTGGCCTTGGCGATGGGGTGGGCACAGGGCCCTGGCCAGGTCACGGTGTTGCCCTCCGCCTGCCTCTTGGGTCTGGAAGCTCTGGAGAGAGTGCTGGTGTCACAGACGTCTATGTAGAGTCTACCAGCGTCAAAGAAGAATTCCATGGTGAGGTGTTCTGCTTCTGCCATGGCCTTGGGCTCGGGGAGCTCCCGTTTTTACAGAATGGAGCTTGAAGGGGCTGTCCTTGCATACAGCCAGCAGTGATCAGGGACCTCTAAATTAAGCACTCCAGTTCTTTTACTGTCTCTATCTCACTCGTGGATTTTGTGTATCCGTGAAATTGTGGCCTCTCTGTTGTCCTAGGAGGCCCATTTGGTGGTTTTCTTTTCACTTGGAAAAGTATCATGTGAGCCTTGCAGAGGTGGAAAGCTTCTCTCCAGCAAACAAAGCAGGATCATCGCAAGGATAATACCTGATGGCCACGCACCCTGTCAGAGCCACTGTGTGTTATTTCATTTCCTTCTTGAGAAGCAGGTGGTGTCTTCATCTATCAGAGGAAGAAAAAGAAGCTCAAATTCAAGTCCTGGACCAAGCGTTTGTGTGTGTGTGTGTGTGTGTGTGTGTGTGTGTGTGTTTTGCTGTAAGCATGCACAAGTGCATATGTTTAAGTGCACGAATTTGTGTATTATGAGGGGTGGCCAAATTCAGGTCTGGAGCACAAAAGCTATTTTAGGGGTGGGTGTGCAGTGACACACATTCATCATCCCAGCTACTAGGGGGGCTGAGACAAGAGGATCACAAGTTTGAAGGCATCCTGGGCAACTGAATGAGACTCTCTCTAAAAATCAGATCAGAAGATCTGGCAGTGTAATTCAGTGGTAGAGCACCCCTGGGTTCAGTCTCCAAAACCAAGGGGAGAAAAAGCTATTTTAGGCAATCCCCAATTTCCTACAAGTCCCCATAGTTAAACGAGGTTATAAAGAGAACTATATCCATCCTCCTTGTGTCCCCCATCCCCAGCTCACACGTGTGGTCTGATAGGTTTTGAAGTGGAACACATTTTTCTAATTTAGCATCTTTTCTTCCCCTCACCACATTTTGGATTCATTGCCAACCATTTCGAGTCTCATTAGAGGTGTTTTAATTTTAAAAATTAAGTTGGGAATGAGCAAGTGAGATTGAAGAGGCACTGTCTTTGGTTCTGAACTGGATTTTTCATTAGTCAATTACTCTTCAAATTATACTGATTTAAGATGTGATTATTATTATTTTTCCTAAGTAGACTGGGTAATGAGAAATGCAAAGGTGTCCCAGACTAATGGTAATCTGACACTCCAGACCTCCTCTCATCTGTCCTGCTCCCTACCCCACCTTCGGCAGCATCTCCCTACCTCTTCCAATGCTCTCTCCGTCTGAGGAGACGCTTTGCCCTCACCCTGTCAGTACAGCTGCCTGCACCCGTTCCCATGTCCTGTCCCAGCCATGACCACTGCAGTTCAAGTGATCCTGGCCACCTTGCACTGTGATCATGTGACGCGGTGCTTACCATCCTACAGCATCTCCCGTGTTTGGGGGTATCTGCTGTTAGTTTTGCACCCTTCTTGATAAGCCTGGCTTAAATATAAGACTTAAATTGTACCATCTACCCCAGATCAAACCCATTCATCACTAGCTTAATCAGAACCTGCCTGCAACACTTTGCTTTCATCTTCCCATCCTCTTTCCTACAAGGAAGAAAGCCAGCTACTGAGAAGGGAGGTGGTGGTTTCCCCTCTCCACCTGGTTCATATTTCTCTTTTGCTTTCAAAGATGCGTTCATCACACAGGTGTGCCCTCCTGTGCATGTGTTTGTGGTCCCTGCCTTTGGTCTGGGCCTCCTTACTTGGTGAGTGTGGCTAAATGTGTGTTTTTGCCATTGCTGCAAACGCAACAGCTCTTTTGCATTGGGGTCTACAATAAGATAATGACTGAGCATGCACGTGTGACCATCTTGAGCAGTTTAGGAGGGTTGATGGAGGGGTGGCAGCCACAGCAGCCTTCGCTCCACAGGCTGGTCCCCTCTTTCCAGTCTTCCCAGATTCCTGATTTCTTTCCCCAGAATTTGAGCCCTTCAGCTGGAGCAGGAACCAGTCCGACTTTCCCTTCACTTTTGTGTCCAGCTTGACTGTCATCTCCTTAATGACTGGGGTTTTTCTCTATCCCTAGCACTTGTAGGGTTCCTAGCACCCTATAGGACATCAGTGAAAATTTGTAAAATGTGTGCATATAATGCACTCTTGTGGACTGAATTATCATCCCCCCCACCCTAAATTTATGTGTTGAAGCTCAGCTCCCAATGGGACTGACTTTGGAGATAGAACCATTTAAGAGGTAATTGAGGGGACTGGAGCGGTGGCTCGGCGGTTACAGTACTTGCCTGGCATGCATGAGTACACAGGTTCAAACCCCAGCACCCAAGTACACAACTAAGTATCAGAGCAACGAAAGCCATGTGAAAAACTCAATAAAAATTGATTTTGTCTCTCTCTGTCACTGTCCTCTCTTAAAAAAAAAAAAAAAAAGAGGTAATTGAGGTGAAAGGAGGGCCTAAGGGTGGAGCCCTAATTCTTAGGACTGGTATCCTTACGAAAAGAGGAAGACTTACCAGGAGGAATGTCCACATGCAGAGGAAAGACCTGAAAGCAGCCCTCTGCAAGCCTAGGAGAGAGGCCTCAGGGGAAACCAAACCAGCACCTTGACCTTGACCTTGACCTTGGACTTCCAGCCTCCAGATTGTGAGAAAATTTCCTGTTACTTAAACCACCCTGTCTGTCTGTAGTTGCAACCACGCGAGCTAACGAATACATTTTCCAAGAGCCAGAGCACCTCATACTCTCAACTTTGGCTTGTTTTGGGGGGTCAATTTTGGCCACTGAGGGAAGTTTGAGAACATCCCAAGGTTGACTGCCCAAGGTTAATCCCCAGTAATGGGCAGCTGCATCCCAGCCCTCTCCTCTTCACCAGTGCAGCAAACCTCATTAAGACACACCACCGAGCTGTGCCTGTCCTGCTGGGGAAAGTGAATGTCGTCATTACCTAAGATTCTGGGCCCCTGGGAAATTATTTTAACTTGACCGACACTATCATGTGCCCCGAGACCTTGGCAGTACTGTACACCCATAAATAATGGCAATTATCACCAAAAAAAAAAAAAAATAGCTGGAAGTGTCTTGAATAGGAAGATTTGCATTCTGGCCTTAGACCTTCCACTTACAGGCTGTGTATACTTGTGTGTAGCCCAAGCTTTTGGTGTCTCTATTGTTTTCTTTAATGATATCTATGCAGCTGTAGTGCATAGATAGTTCCCTTTCTCTTTTTTGGAAACTGGCCCCGACTTGCATCTGGAGAGTCCCCTACAGCCCCTACCCACTCAGCCACAAGCTTCCAAGTAATGCCCCTGCTACAGCCGTGTGAACAAGGCTGGTCTAGTTAGTGATTCTCAGACCTTTGCTGAGAATACTGGGGAAATGCTAGATTTAAAGTTGGTGTTGCAGCCTGAGGGTCTGCAGGCAGCCACCTGGGAATCGAGGAGAGCACCTGTCAGCCCATTTCCATCAGAAATGGAGGGAATCAGGGACAGATAGAGAGTAGGACTTGGTGAATGCTCTTTGAACGGCACCACTGGCCCTGATTTTCCCACTCATAGGAGATGATAAAACCTTTTTAAAATTAGATTTTTAAAAAAATCTCTTCTGGTGGTAAGAGTCCCAACTGGTAGAGCTATTGACACCTGCCCTGTATACCATATGGGATCTTCACAGTGCAGTTCTTTGTTTTGGGGGAAAGGAATGCTGGGGATTGAGCCCAGGGCCTTGTGCGTGCTAAGCACGTGCTTTGTCACTGAGCTCCACGCCCAGCCCCATGATACCATTGTTAAATGAGATCCTGAATGTAGAGGTCGGGACATGCAGTTGGAACCCAAGGACTTGTTATTTGGAAGGCCCAGTCCCTGGTGCCTAGTGGGCTCTGCATCAGACTCAACGACCTTGAGAAGAGGTGCATGTGTGTGGTACAGTGTCACCTTGTAAGCATTGCATAAAGGGAATGGAAGCTGCTGTTGTCACCTGTAGTAGGAAGTATGTTAGCAACATGCCGAGGGCAGATGGAGAAGTCTTGAGACTTGATTTGGTGGTGAAAATACCCTCCACAGAATCCTGCTTGAGCGTAACCGGTTCTCTTGAGGTCCACATCTTCCTGGTTCAAAATGGCGCTCACACAGCCACATCACTGATGGAAATGCAGCGACAGCCCTTTCCTTGTGAGCCCACCCTTGGGGTTCTCCCGATTCTCATTCCATCAGACCATGTTCTCCTAGGGCTGCAAGGTAACGGCAGGAGAGGCAGAGTGGCTCTGGGATGTGGACATCTGAGTGCTTGGTTTCCCAGGCAAGTAGTTGGGAAGAATTCACTGAGCTGTGCGTGTATGTGGATTTTGTCGGGTACATGTTTCTTCATTAAAAATTTTTTGAAAATGAATGGGCTACAACAATCTCATTATGCCTATTTGATTTCAGATTTCTATTATGCACATGGAGTGAGCTCAGAATTCTTACATGATTAAAAAATGGGATCGACATAGATTTTGTTAAATCAATGTGGTAATTTAGAACTGGGTGAAACATAAAGTAACAGGAATTTCTCTAACAATTCAAGCGTGTTTTATGAAGACCCTCCAAACCTGCCTGTTCTTGATACTGTTAATACAATATTTAGATTCCATTTTGAACAGACCACCTGGCAAAGATTACAAAAATGTCAGACTCTCCAGAGTGGGTTGCTTTAAAAAAATATTTTTTTCATAATCAGAAAGTTAGGTTTACAGATGTAAGTTAAGATGAACTTACGTGGCTAGATGTTAAAATAAGAAAAAACAAGAAAATTCTTTAGCAAACGCTTGGAGGTCTTTGCCAGAGCACATTGGTGTATCATGCAAGGTTTAAAATTTTATATAGGCAAAGTGGCTTTTCATTTTATCAGAGCATCTTGATGGGTAACTATGTTGGTGAAGTGAATGATTAAGAAACTATTATCTGGGCTGGAGTGGTGGCTTGGCGATTACGGCGCTTGCCCGGCATGCGCAAATACACGAGTTCAAACCCCAGCACCCACGTACTCAAATAAGTGTCAGAGCAATGAAAGCCATGTGAAAAACTCAATAAAAATTGATTCTCTCTGTCTGTCTCTCTCTGTCCTTCTCTCTTAAAAAAAAAAAACTATTATCTGAACATTGAAACTTCATAGCAAGTTTTTGCTACTGAAGAAAATACTATACTTAGAAACGTTTGGAGATTTTATAAAACAAGCAAACCAGTTTCACTGAAATTTCCACTTTCCAACAGAATACATAATAACCAAGGTCTTTTTCAGCTGAAGGAACATTTGATTGTAGTTGCACCTTGCAGGTTGACTGTGGGGAAACCCCTTTCTGTGCAGAATTTGTCAAAATGATTAAGGTGTTCAGCAAGGCCTGTCAGATCGGTGAGCTGTTTATCTTCAGTTAAACCTAGAATCTCCGTACATTAGCTGTTTGTAAATACTGCCTAAGTGGTTAATGCTGCCTCTTAAGTTTTCCAGGCTCTCAGGAATATATTGCAAGTCTGGCTTGGTGGCACACACCTATAATCCCAGGGGCTCAGGAGGTGGAGGCAGGAGGGTCACAAGGTTGGGACCAGCCTCAGCCATTTAGCGAGACCCTAAGAAACTTAGTGAGACCTTCTCTCAAAATGAAAAGGACTGGTGATACGGCTCAGTGGTTAAGTTCCTCTGGGTTCAATCCCTGGTACCAAAAAAAAAAAAAAAAAAAAAAAGAAAGAAAGAAAGATAAAAGAAAAGAAAGTGTAGCAATTAGAAAGAACTTAGCAATGTTTTTGTATTAATAAAAGATTGACAAATCATAACCCCCAGATCCGAAATTTAATGTGAACCTTTTGACTTCCACCATGATTCCACAAATGGAAAATTCCACACCTGCCTTCTTCATGTGACGGTCCGACCAATGTGCAGATACACTGAAAATACTGCGTCAAATTACCTGCGGCGATGTGTGGAAGAAACAAATGAATTTTCTGTTTAGATTTGAGTCCCATGTCCAAGATAGCTCATTGTGTCATGGTAAATAATCCCCAAATCTGAAAAAAAAAATCCCAAATTAGAAGCATGTCTAGTCCCCAGGCATTTTTGGATAAGGGATGCTCAGCCTGTCCTCAGATGTGGATTTTATCTTGAGAGTGTCCCTGGGCTAAAAGTCATTGCCTCTACTTTATGCTCATTAGTTGGCTGTTGAGGGTTCATTGAGATCTTGCAAGCATGTGAGATGGGGGGGGGGGCTTGACACTCTGGACTACTGTGGAATCAGAGAATAGGGACACTAAATTGTACCCTTCCTTGAGCCTCGTATGTGGTCAGAGTTCTTAATCTTTTATATGATTCACATCCTTAAATCCCTATGTAGAAGAAATAACAAAAGTGGTTGACCTTCAGGCCCCATTGCCCATGTACATGAGGCTGAGGGCAAGGCCACATGCCCCACGTGTGCTAGCCAGGACTGCTTTGGCTGGACCCCACGCTCCAGAAGCTGGTGGGCTGATTTCCTCCTAGGAAGGAGCAGGCACCTCTGCGTATTTAACAGTGCACAACAAGCTTGTCAATCACCACAAACACGGGGTGTTTGCCTGGTGCTCGGAGCTCTGGTCCAGGCTTCCCAATTGCTGCCCCCATCCCTGAATCCTGGCTGTGTCAGGAGTAGTCCTGACTCTGAGCTCGGGAGAGCAGGTCCTCTACCAAACGCAGGACAGCAGTTCCGTGGCAGATGACAAGCCTTCTGATTACATTTGGGAACGGGTAGTTAGTTCAGTGTGTAGAGGAGCGCTGTGTAAGAACATAAGTACCCAGGCTGTTTGGAGTACCCAAGATTTTCAAACACCTTTCCAGGTTGAGCAACCTTAATCTAAAATTTGAACTGCTCCAAAATCCAAAACTTTTTAACACTGATGTAATGTCATAAGTGGAAAATCCCATGCTATTAAACTTGTTCCATGCACAGAATTATATTAAAAAATCGTATAAAATTACCTTCAGGTGATGTGTATAAGGTGTATACAAAACATAAATAAATTTTCTGTTTAGGCTTGGGTCTGTTCCCTAAGAGAGCTTACTAAGTACATGCCAGTATTCCAAAATCTTGAAACTTCTGAAGCACTTCTGCTCCCAAGCATTTTGGGTAAGGGATATTCAGCCTGTACATGTTTTTTAAACCACTGGAATAATGTTCAGATGTCCTAAACAATCCACTGAGTGTCTGTTAGCCAAAGCTGCAGACTTCAGTATCTTCTGTTGATTGTAGATTTCCAAAGACCAACCTGAGTCATTTCCAAAAACACCAGAAATTTAAAAGTTCTGTGTGTGGCTTTGCTGGATGGGGTTGAAAGTCAATGCTGAATTGAATGTCAGGATGTCAGTGTTCCAGATTTTGAATATATTTTTGCTATTTTTATTTTACTGGAATTTTTTTGTGTGTGATCTTAAAAACATATGTATTAAGATGGAGTGCCGATAGCTTTCCAGATACTCTGTGACCCCTGCAGCTGGGAGGAAAGATTCTGTTGGGGAGCTGACCCCAAAGCTGAAAAGTTTCCTCAGAGCCCTATTCCAGACCTCAGTGCTCGTTACCCTCTGCTTTACAGCTATTGGAGAACTGTATGTCAATGCCTATATGTAATTAATTTATCCAATATGTCCCGCCTTGTTCCTAAACGAATTTGTAGTAGCTTCCAAAAAAATGCCATATAACTAGAGCTTTTTCACAAAGGGAGTACAGAAATCATGTGTAAGGGAAAATAAATAAAGGCAAGAAATCTAAAATAAAGTAAGAAGACAACCTGAATATACAAAATTAATAAGTTCTATATTTTGTTTTAAGAGGTGGAGAATGGTCACAGATTCGGCTCTGAGTTTCCTAGTAGCCAGGGTAAAGAAAGAAGCATGATCATTTATATGATTTGAATGTTCAGAAAGTTAAAACATACTTATTACCCAAGAGAAACACTGAGTCCTTGGTACTAGACCCAAGGGACAGTTGTCCTTTGGATCTAGAGCAAGAAACAGAGACATATCCTCAGTGATATAGCAGGATGAATTCTTAAGTTCATGCCTTGAGTCAGAGGAAGTTTTTTGTAACATCTCTTCCAGCAGAACAGTGGCAAAAGACTCATTCTTGGGTCCGAAGTAGGGTCACAGACCCTGTAGGTTTTGGGTTTTTTTTTCAAGAGAAGAGAAAGAATCAATTTTATTTAGTTTTTTGTGTGGCTTTCATTGCTGTAACACTTCATTGTGTCCGTGGTGCTAGAGTTGGAACCTGTGTCCTTGCACATGCCAGGCAAGTGCCGTAACCGCTGAGCCACCGCTCCAGCCCCCATAGAACCTATAGTTTTAAAAGCTCACAGATGATTCTGTTGTTCAGACAGACCAGATGACCTCTGCTAAATTTAGGCAATGAGAAACAGGGAAGTAGACTAGACGGGTGCCAAGCACAGAGTTGGTGAGCTGGTGGTGCACAGGGCTGACTACGTGAAGCTCGCTGCAGAGGTGAGCCAAGAGAGAAGGGAGGCGGGCCGGGGACTCAGGAGCCAGCAGGCCTCCAGGAGTCCCCTCCCATCCTCCTAACCCCTGCACCAGGATAGTTTAGAAGGCAAGGCGACATAGACTGGTATAACATCCACACGCCATTTGAAGCAAAGCACGTTGAATATGTCTTTAACTTGAATCACTTTATTAATTACACTTCTTTTCATTGGAAAGGAAGTTGCTTGCCAGGGTTTTTAAGGCTTCAGTGGCCCTGGCTTTACCACAGGGATCGACCCTGCCCGCTGCTGTCCCTGCAGCTTGGCAGGTGTCTGCATGTCTTCATGCGCCTCAGCCTAGACCTGTGGAGTAGAGATGGCAGCGTCATCGTCCTCCTCCTTATCTCCTCCCTGTCACTGACCGTCCACCAAGGGGAACTGTGGGGAAACTGAGGCCGACTCCTCCTCTGCCTTTCCCAGGAACATAAGCCTGGCCTTCTTTTGTGAGAACACTTTCTTTACTTCTTTCCTCTTCCTTCTTCTCTGCCCTGAAACCTTCCAGGGAGCTGAAATCATAGAGAACATGAAATCAGAACTGTTTTCTCGTTGCACTAAGGGGGCTGGGGACTGAGAGTTGCCCTGACCCAGCTTCCCCTCACCCCTGGTCCACTGCTCCAAAATCCCGCTGCCCCCCACGCAGTGGCTCGCCGTGATTGATTTTGAGATGTGATACTAAGCCTCGTGCATCACAGCTGTGTGTGTGTGTGTGTGTGTGTGTGTGTGTGTGTATTCCTGTTCAGACTTTCCAGTTTCAGTCAAGCATGGCTGGATGAACATTCCGTTCCATTTTTTATGTCCCCTTGACTTTTCCAAAAAGGGAAACAACTAGGAAGGCTGTTTTAGGACTGGATCCCCAAGGTTAGTTAAATGCACACCCATTGTTTTCTCATGGGTGTGTCCTGAAGAAATGTTGCCCCCTAGGGAGCAAGCGAGCCCCTGACTTTACAAGGTGCCCAGCTTAAGGTCGTCCAAGCCAGGGAACAGCCGAACCAGAAACCAGCTGCAGCACTGCAAACTTTTTGATGGTGAAAATTCACCTAGAGGGGAAGCCCAGAGGGGATTTTGAGAGATTTTCCAATCTAGCCTCCTCCAGCAGGATGGGATTATGCACAAATTGGTACTTACAGGTGGTAATTAGTTCTGTTCTTAAAAGATTTCCCTAGAGGACAATTTCACTACTTTCTTCAATAGTATGTTTCAGCCTAAAATTCTGAAAGGAATTTTTTCTACTCTCTAATTCAAACTTCTCTTCTACGGTTTAAATAATTTCCTTTATGCCTGTCTTCTGTGAAGAGGAGAAAGACGAAACCTCTGAATGGGGCCATTGTCTGCCTCCTCTGATAGCTCAAGAGTGGCACCCTCGCCACCAGCACTCGGCACTGGGGGAACTTGACTTCTCGAAGTCTGTGTCCACGTATCCTTGGGAATCAGTGGAGCTGTTGGTGGTCATGACTGGTGGGGGCACTCCTGCCCCTGCCCTGGGACTCCTACCACACACCTGGAGGATGGGTGGCTACCCAGAGCTTCATTTTCTAACTGTACGATCAGGTGTTTCTCTGCTCAAAAATAAATAGTTTATGCAGAGATCAAACCTTCGGCCTCCAAGTCATTGAGTCTGTTTTTTTCCTACCGAGATAACCTGTCACTCATACAGAAAATAATCTGCTTTTCAGAACATCTAAGATTTAAACGAGTAACTTGAGGAGTCGGAACTCCGGGGCTTTGCAGAGTAAACCCGCGTAGGTCCCACCTGCTTGGGCGCCTGTTGGCAGGATATCAAGCCAGATTTTCCCTGAATAATGAATGAGCCAGTGCCAAGCAAAGTCAGAAATAGAAATCAATAAAGCTAAATTCCACCAGGAAGAGGCAGCCTTGCCGTAGAGGGTTGGGGAACACAGAGGCTGGCGGAGACCTAACCCAGTAGTATACATCCTTAAAGCCTCATGAATTAGGGACTGTGAAAAAGAAAACCTGCAGCTCAGGAAGAGGCAGGGATCAGCGCCCCAGACTGTACCTTGCTCAGTTGGATTGGGGAAGGAGGAGCGAACAGTCAGGCGCTCCGCTTTTTACAGGCAGGTACAGCCGTGGCTTGATGCACGGATCTCCTGGGAGCCAGGCGCCCAGCATCTTCATAAATCATGTTTGCAGCTGTGTTACCAAAATAGATCTACACATAGCCTGTTTGTCCTGGCCTCACCAACAGCGACGCAGCCACGAGGTCCTTGAAGACTTCGTAATTCCAGGTGCCGGGCCCATCAAATGTCTGTTCAGGTCTAACTCACCCCTTTGATCACCGGTGACACCATCCTTCTGATTGATTGATTTTCGTTTGCAGGAGATTGAAGCCCATTGTGCCAGGAGCCCTTTTTTATGCCATTGGTCCATGAAAGAAGGCTCGATTTCCCCTTTGAAGATGACAGCAGGCTTCCTCAGAAAGGCAGGGCAGTGTGGGAGGGGCAGGCTATGCAAGGGCCCCTAGTTCTACCCAGCTCAGGAGCAGGCCACCAGAGGGAGTGCCCTTATTCATGACTTAGAGTGAGAGGTCCACCTTTCTCTCCAGATGCTTTGTGAACCTCTGGTGGTCACTGGAGTGTCCTGTTCCTTCTGGGGGAACATCAGTCAGTCAGTCAATCACGTGAGACTATTCTAGAAGGATGGGTGGGGTGGGTTATTTGTCAGAGTAGCATTCCTGCTTTTGATCCTCCAAAAGCTTTTTACTTAAGGCAAGATGAACTGTGTGCCTGGTGTCTCCTCGGAGGTCCCAGTTTGCTGACCTTTGAGCCTGCTTCGCTGTTGCTTTAGAATCTTCTGCACTATGCTTTGAAAAGAGTACTGGACTAGGAGCAAGGACTTCGTGTTTGGTCTTTGAATCACTCTTTAATGGCCCAACAGATGTATGCAGTTGGTGACAAACTCTTTGCCTCAGCAGGAGGCACATGTTGGATGGGATCATTTCTTTTTCTTTCATCTTCTTTTCTCTTTTTCTTTTTTTTAACAAAGGATTGAACCCAGGAGTACTTAATCACTGAGCCACATTGCTAGCCCTTTTTATATTTTATTTTGAGACAGGGTCTAGCTAAGTTGCTGAGGCTGGCTGGCTTTGAACTTGCAATCTTCCTAACTCAGCCTCCCCAGCCACTGGGATTATAGACATGCACCACCACGCCCGGCTGGATGGGATCGTTTCTTAAGACTTCAGCCACCCTCTGGCTTTCTGTGTTCGAGGGAGTAGACTTTGGAATTAGGATTTTTTTTTTTTTATTTGGGTGGGAGGAGGTTGGTGGTGCTGGGGATTGAACCTAGGACCTCAGTCATGCCAGGCAAGTGATATACCCATATACCCAGAGCCACATCCCCAGCCCCTCAGGATGTTTCATGCTTAATTTCTTCTCCGTTCCCGGAGTCTAGTACTGTGCAATGCTTGTTGAGTGAGTGAATGAATGCACACCAGCGGTTTCTGGTTTTCGTAGGCAGCCTATACCTGATGTAAGCATGGGGCACAAGGCTTCCTTGTGTCTGGCATGAGTCTGTACCATTGGAGATTTGGGCAGCCATCGAAACACTGTATTTGTAGAAATGAATCCAGGCAGTGGCGATATGGACTCGTGACTAGTGATAAAGAAGTGTTAGAGTATGCATTTCTTGGAAGTGACGCTTAGCAATGCTCTGTGTCCTTAACTTTTTGTGCCTTCAACAGAAGGGTACACGGGGCCTGGTTAGTTGCATGCTGCTGATGTGTCAGGGGTGGCTTCGCAGAGCTGTCCCTGGCCTCTGGGAACTTAGCCTCTAAGAGTTTGTACTGCTACAGAAGAGCCTAGTGCAGGAAATCCACGTGGGAGGATAATGAAAATCTCTAAATCGATACCCATGTGTCATTAAAGCACTTAGCTCTCCTACTTAGAGGTAAGTGCCTCTGAGTGCATCGGGAGTGGGGGAGTGGATTTACAGAGGCCTGTGCTTGGGCCATAGCAGCGAGGGTGTGGTCAGAGAAGGTGGCCTTGAGGACTCTGGGCCTTGAGGGTGAGAAGGACAAGAAGCTCTCTTTGGGTCACATGGAAAGACCTGGAGGAGGAGCTGTGTGTTGAGAAGCAGAGTTTGTGAGTGATCCTAACTTGTGGGGCAGGGGACACAGACTGATGGCCCCGGGGAGGGGGAGGCAGATCCCACACATTGGTGCACAGATGGGTTTTGTTGGTTGGACAGGGTGATGTAGAAATTTTAATTCAATGGCAGATATTAAGAATAAGGAAGTTTTGCATAAATATCTGGATGTCTGGCTTTTCTTGACAGCCAGGAGATGTGGCTGCAGCTGTCCAGACATGAGTGACCACACTCCAGCTGTCCAGGGGCCCAGTTCTCCCCACCTGGTGGGGTGTCTGTCCCCTCCTGTCACTCTAGCATTTGAGTTTGAGTGCCTGGGGAAGGGAGCAGGCTTGCCAAGTTCTGTTGGAGAAATGTTCCCAGTTTTGGCCATCCAGGCAGCACTGCAGAAGGACAGGATGGTGGTGACGATGGTGACGCTGCAGCTCAAACTGCCCACCACGTTGCAGACCCAGCTTGCCCCAACCCAGTTGCCCCCCCGGAACCCTGCTTGCCTGTGGGAAACCTGCAGAATGAGTTTTGCAAGGGCAGGGAGGTGCCCAGGTCCTGCGGTCAGCGTGTGTCACAGCTGGGGTTTCCACCCATGCTCCTTGCCAGTGATAGAAACAGCAGCCGTGGAGCACTGACCCTGCCCAGTGACCGGGCTGAATGCTTTGTGGGGCCCTTGACCTTAGCTCCTGGCAGTGGCCATCAGGACAGGTGCTACATCCAGAAGAGGAAACAAGGGCTCAGAAGGGACCAGCAGCTGGAACCTTCGTGAAGGAAGCAACAGAATCGGGAAATCCTGGGGACATTCTAGAAGGAAACTGGGGGTCAAAACCAGTGGTGGCTCGCGAGAGGGCACAGAGAGACTGGAGGGTGGGAGGAGGTGGCCGTTGACGGACATGCCGCACGCTGCGTGTTTGAAACATGGTCCAGTTTTGGTTTCCTTGTGGTCTCTGGGCGTGCTTCCTTGATGCTCCAGCCCCACTAGCCAGTCCTTCAAGAAATGGCCCTGGGAATGAAATAAGATCAGATTCTTTTCCTTTCTTTCCCTGCACTTACAACCAAGTTTATTCAGCCCAGTGGGTTTCTTGGGAAGGAATCGTTTGATCTTGCAGGGGGACAGCATCAGGCACGCAGGAGGGGCCGAGCCTGAGTGAGCGCTGAATGCTTGAGCTGGATCTCCACCTCGAAGCTGGGCACAGTGTGCCAACCCTAGGCAGCCTCCCTGGAGGGCTCCTTGGATTCACTTTCCCAGAACCTTCATGTCCCAGAGCAAGCGCCTGATCCCTGCTAGAGGACCTTTCCTACGATGCCCTTGAAGCCGTCAAACAAGGCAAGAGTGTGGCTCCCAATGGACCCTCCTTCCGGTTTTGGTTCCCAGGCCCAGGCCATCTCCCATGATGCCCTTGATGAGTGCTGACAGCATGGGGCAGGCGGGAGCCTTTTATAGCTGAACGGTGGCGGCTGCAGGCTGATGGGCACGCAGGGGCACCTCCTCCTTCCTGGCTCAGCCAGGATCAGCATGGTGCCCTTAGTGCCCTTGGCCAGCCCTTCCAAGCTCTCTGACTGTGTCTCCGTCCTTGGGTACTTCTGTCAGTTCCTGCAGTGCTAAGTCTGCCCTTCCTTGGGGACAGCCCTTTTGTACATTGGTGTTTTTGTACCCTTACTTGTCTTATCCTGTTGCGTACTGTACCTGAGCTTCTTTTATTATAGCGGTATCTGTGCTTGTCCCCACACATTCCACTGAAATTGAGACTTAGACAAAATGAACCATGTTCATCTAAGCTTCCAGATGTCTTCACAGACCTCTGGGGTAACTTGTGACCCCAATCTGAGGAGGCTGAATCATAAAGAAATCCTAGGCGCTGCTCTAGGTGTAGCTTGTAGTTTACCACGTAGTTGTTTTGTTATTTGCAGTACTTGGGATTGAACCCAGAGAATTTTACCTCTGAGCCACATCCCCAGGCCTTTTTATTTTTATTCTGAGACAGGGTCTTCGTAAGTTGCTGATACTGGCCTCAAACTTGACATCCTCCTGCTTTAGCCTTCCAAGTTGCTGGGGTCACAGGCGTATGCCATCATCCCTGACACTTAATAGGTCTTTTGTAAATTTTTTTTTTTTTTTGAGAGAGAGGGATAGTGAGAGAGAGGGAGAGAGAAATCAATTTTATTTGGTTTTTCATCTGGTTTTCATCTGCTCCTACACTTCGTTATGTACGTGGTGCTGGGGTTCAAACTCACATCCTCACACGTGCCAGGCAAGCACCATAACCACTGAGCCACCGCTCTGGCCCACTTAATAGATTTTTAACTGAATGACCTTTGTCAAGTTCTCTGACCTTGGGTTCCTCATCTGTTAAATGGATGTAAGGACTATTACTTCATAGAGTTGTCGTGAGGATTAAAGATGATCACTTAAACAGCTGAGCATGCAAATCTCACACAGTAGACACTCAATACATGTTGTCATTCAAGGCAGTTCCTCCAAAGTAGTTACCCTGACTATTTCAGCCAAACTTTACTGTCTAGAATTATAGATGGTGTATCACAAAGCTACTTTATGCCCTCGAATTAGCTTTGAATTTCTTACATAATTTTACTTTCCTTTGTTCCATGGTATGTCATTTACCCCATGGTTTGTGAATGCTTTGAGGTCTTGGACCATGTACAAAGGCTACTTTGTATTTCCCGCAGTTCAACATTGATATTTCTTTATTATTTAGACTTAGAAATTTACAACTGAAAGAAAATATCTTAAAAATGAAGTTTTTTTTTTTTCCCAGAAGGGAGAGAGTGAGAGAGAATCAACTTTATTTAGTTTTTCATCTGACTTTTGTTTCTCTGACACTTAGTGGTGTATGTGGTGATGGGGTTCGAACCCAGGTCCTCATGCATGCAAGGCAAACACTCCAACCCCTGAGCTACTGCTCCATCCTCCCCCAAATGAAGAAATATTTAATAAAGGAGATCCCATTTGAGTAGAATCTTCATATGGAAGGAAAACAGGATATTTTAAGTACTTGATTAGCTTGGAACACTCTTTATATTTGGAGGCTCCACCCTACATCATACTAAATTAACCATAATACACTAATATCTCACATTTCATTATATATAAGCTGCATAAAGGTTGAACTGAGTTGCTCTTGACTGGTTATTATGTTTGTAGACATTTAAATGAGTATATGTGTAAGGTGTTTTTCAGTCTCTTAAGTTTTAATAGATTCTGGAAAGCTTGGAGGCTTAAGCAGTAGAAGTCAAAAGATTTGGCAAAGGATTCCAAGCAGAAGGGTTGATTTGATGGGTCAGGTCAGGTAGCCTAGGAGATAATCTGGAACCAGCACTTCAACAGGTGATATGGCTGGAGGAGGCACCTAGGAAATGGAGGATGTGGTAGGAAGAAGAATGGAGGCCAAATAAGGAGGATGTGGTGACTCTTAAGGCACCGTTTTCTATAAGCCAGGGCATTTTATTTGGGGGGGGGGGACCCATAAAACATGAATCCAGCACCTTCAAATCCTAATCTTTTTTTTTTCTTTGAATATTTCTTAGGATGGCTCTTTTTGTCCAGTTGGTTGGGACACTTATGAGTTGGGGAGTGGAAGAGGCATTTTCTTCTCGACTCTTCTGTTTCTTGTGGCCCTGACAAGATGACTTTGATGTCTCTGAATCTACTTTCTCATCATGTTTGTATTCTACTTTCAAAAATAAAAACCTCAGTCACATTCAGTTAGCCCAGGGATTAGCACACTTTTTCTAGAAAGGGCCAGATAGCACATATATCGGCTTTCTAGGCCACACGACTTGGGCACGCTGTCAGTCCCATCCCAGAGCAGCCACAGGTAGTGTGTAGACTAATGGTTGTGGCTGCACCCCAAAAAGTTCCATTTATGGACATTGAAATTTGAATTTCCTGTAACATTCATGTGTCATATTTTTTCTTTTGAAAATTTATTTTCAATAATTAAAAAAAAAATTCAGGTCATTATTAGTTCTTAGGCCATGGAGCATCAGGCAGGTTTGGTCTGAGGACTATGTAGCTAGCTCCTTGCTTCCTGAATTAGCCCATCCCACTCTGCACTGGAGGATTGTTTCCAAATTCCTGCTCACCACTGTGTCTTTTGTGGCACTGTCCCATCATTTGATTTGTGTCTTTTTCTCCTGAATGAACATAGACAGGAGGCTTTTCCTCTCCAGCCAGAGTCCCCGGCGTATAATAGGCACTTGCTGAATGCTTTCCAAGTGAGTGGTGTAGTAATTATCCCCCTCACAGGATGACTGTGCCGACGTGAAAAATTTGGAAATCATCATTTCATTCCTCGAATGCAACATCTGTTTGGACGGATCCATCCTGAAGGTCTGCCGCGGTATCCCGGTGTCTGCATGGTTGAGGTGCCCTCTTAACCTTTCAGTGGCTGCGGTGCTTGTAAATGAATCCCCTTCCCCACAGCTGCTGCCGTCGGATTCAGCACTGAGTCCTCTGAGCCAGTCGGTGAAGACTTGTCCCCAGAAAGCAGAAGGGGCCTTGGCAAGAAGGGTGGAGCAGAGACAGGTGAGAGAGTGGCAGAGAACTTCACTGCTACAGGTGATCTAGGAATACACCGGGGGGCGGGGGGGGGGGCTCCACAGAAGTTTCTAGAATGTTGCTCTCCACTGTTGGCAAGCTTTAGCGAACACAGCGTATCGGTGGCATCCAGACTCTCAAGAGACTCCTCTCCGTGAGCCCCTGAAATACTTATTTTACCCCTCGTTTGTAATTTGAAGGCAAGGGCTTGCTGTATCTTTTCAGCTGCGGAATGATGCTGGTGTTCGAGATGGCTGGGGTTGTACCGACTCTCGGTTCCCCAGGAGGGAGGCTCGGGGTCCTCGGGGAAGATCACTGTGCGCGGAGTCGCGGACGTGGAGGATATAATGCCAGGATGCACAGAAAGAAATGACAACCATCTGCTTGTGTATTATTTTCTCAATTTGAAACACTTGAATTCCAGAGCTCTCGAATCAAGAGGTTGAATTCCTGGCTTTTGAAAGTATTCCACTTGAATGAGCTGTTTAAAGCATTCGAATGGCTTTTTTTAAAAAAATTCACCCCCGTGTCTTGGATCATTTGCTTTTGAGATTTTCTTAATTGAAGTTTTTGCCGTTTCATTTTACTTCCAATCAAAATCATTTCTGTAGTCCAGGAAGTTC
>PVKS010029376.1:0-25418 GCA_004027875.1 Aplodontia rufa | reverse complement strand
ATTTAATGAACAACTCTCACCAGTCATTCATCAATCATATTCTAAATGGGCAGACATAAGTTATTTTGTACACTTTGTCTTACTGAATTTCCCTAGTAACATCAAAAAGAAAGTTTCTTTAAAATAAAGTATGTGCTCAGGCTGGAGCGGTGGCTTGGTGGCTCGATGGTTACAGCGCTTGCCCGGCATGCGCAAGTACACAGGTCCAAACCCCAGCACCCACTATACAGCTAAGTGTCAGAGCAATGAAAGCCATGTGAAAAACTCAATAAAAATTGATTCTCTCTGTGTCTTTCTCTCTCTCTCTCTCTCTCTCTCTCTCTCACTGTCCTTCTCTCTTTAAAAAAAGTATATGCTCTCTTTTTTTCATAAACAGATAAAAAATTTAAATAGAAAACATCAACGCAAAAATTTCCTGAAACTCCTTTGCCTCACTGAGCAAATTAAAAATGGCAGGTTGTAACTGAAATATAACCAATGTTGCATTCCTGCATTGGAAATTCTCTGACTCCATTCCCTTCTGGCTGTTTGCAAAGACACCTTACCTTCTCTTTCAAGTTGATAGAGGAAGCAACCAGCAAGAAGAATAATTTCTAGAGTAAACACAATATCCTGTAACATCTCACTATACTACTAGGCATTGAGTTTCACCCGTGAGCACCAGTTATCAATAGACTAAATCATCCCTCATTAGAGAGATCCTAGGTCTGGATGTCAAGATACCATGTGTCTTTCCAGGGTTGCTCCAGGTTGACGCAACATGCTTCCCTAGAAGATCCAGATGCCTCTAAAGTGTCAAGGTGTATCTAGGGCAAGCTACAGATCTGAGTCAATCACTGAAATTTAATCAGCTTTTGTCCTCTGGTAAGATCAGAGTCACCCTCTTCTCTCAGTCTCACAATTGCACTATTATGTGGCATATTCCACAATAGCACAGTGCAATGCCATATGAAGGAACACGACAGAGCATCTTGACATGGAACATGTGATCAACCCAACAAAAAATGTTGAAAAAATGGCAGGTTGCAGAATATATACAGATTGTGATGTACTGTATGTAGATTTAAAATTTGCAGGAAAAAATACATGTATTTAAGTAAAAGTAAAAATAAATAAATATGAATGTTCAAGAGCAAATTCAGGATGGTCAAATCTATGGAAAAGGAGGAAAAGGAATAATATCAAGGGAGGAACCCAGGTTTCCAAACAAATGTAGGATATTTTATTTCTTTAACATTAGTTATCTGGTGTGAACATGGCAGAATGCTAAGATTTAATCAAGCTAAGTATAAATTATTGCACACCTATACTTGTTTTATTGTTATACTTTTATGTGTATATATTTTATAATTGTAACACAAAAAATGAATGAATATATACATGGTGGGGGGAGACAAAGAAGAAAGTACACTATCCAAAAGGCATTTTCTCTTGGAAACCATGGATATTTTAGACAACATATCACTGATCTGCTGGTAATCTCTTTTATTTTAGGGAGTATAGAGTTAACAGGGATTAAACCCAAGGGTGCTCTAACACTGAGCCACATCCCCAGCCCATTTTTTATTTTACTTTTATTTTTATATGAGACAGGGTCTTGCTATCTTCTTTAGGGCCTCATGAAGTTGCTGAGGTTGGCTTTGAACTTGCAATCCTCCTGCCTCAGCCTCCTGAGTCACTGGGATTACATGCATTCACCACTGCACCTGGCAGCTAGTATTCTCCTTATCAGTAAAACAATGGCAAAATATTCTAAAGTCAGAAAAAAAAGAATAACATTGAAATCTTACTATGACTCAAAGTCCATACTGCATCATCCCAAAACTCATGTGATGCAGTTATTCACATTGTATTCCTATTTTATAGATGAGGAGATTCAAATGCAAATTACTATGCTCAGGGTCATACAGTTCTGGCAGAGCTGCAACTCGAATTCTGAACCAATTCCATTTCATAAATACTCTTTTAGGAAACCATAAAAATCAGATAAAAAAATAACACAAAGTTCTGTAAGAGAAGCAGTTAGGTTAGAACAGGAAACACCGATAAGGTACAATCAGCTAGATGACAATTCAGGTGGAGAAAGTTTTTTAAAAGGTGAGATCTGATCATCTGAATGGATGCAGAAAAGGCCTTTGATAAAATCTAGCACCCTTTTATGTTCAAAACTCAAGAGAAGATAGGGTTCAAAGGATCATTTCTGAATTATGTAAAGGCTATATATGCTAAACCCTCAGCTAACATAATACTTAATGGAGAAAAGCTGAAAGCATTTCCACTAAAATCAGGAACAAGACAAAGCTGTCCACTCTCACCACTTTTATTCAATATTATTCTTGAGACCCTAGCTGGAGCAATTAGGCAAGAGAAATAAATCAAAGGGATAAAAATAGGAAGAGAGAAAGTCAAACTCTCTCTTTTTGCTGATGACATGATCCTGTATCTGGAAGATCGAAAAAATTCCATCAGTAAACTGCTTGAATTCATAAATAGATTTAGCAAAGTGGCAGGATACAAGATCAACATGCATAAATCAATAGCTTTCCTACACACTAATAATACTAGGACTGAAGAAGAAGTCAGGAAATCAGTCCCTTTCAAAATAGCTTCAAAAAAAATAAAATGCTTGGGAATTAACCTTACAAGGGAAATCAAAGATCTCTTCAACGAAAACTATCAGTCATTGAAGAATGAAATCCAAGATGACCTAAGAAGATGGAAAGATGTCCCATGCTCTTGGTTAGGCAGAATTAATTTAATAAAAATGGCCATTCTACTGAAAGCTTTATATAGATTTAATGCTATCCCTATAAAGATACCTATGTCATTCCTTACAGACATAGAAAAAGCAATTTTCAAGTCCATCTGGAACAACAAGAAACCTAGAATTGCCAAAACACTACTAAACAAGAAAGACGAAACAGGTGATTTTGCCATACCAGATTTAAAACTATACTACAGAGCTGTAGTAACAAAGACAGCATGGTACTGGTATCAAGATAGGAAAGAAGACCAAAGGAATAGAATAGAAGACCCTGAAAGAAACCTCAAATATTTAAACATCTGATTTTTGACAAAGGGGGACAAAATATTACATGGAGGGGTGACAGCCTCCTCAACAAATGGTGCTGGACAAACTGGACAGCCACTTGCAGAAAGTTGAAATTAGACCTATATCTTTCACCTTGCACGAGAATCAAATCAAAATGGATCAAGGAACTAGGAATTAAACCAGCTACCTTGCAACTGATGGAAGACAAATTAGGTCCGACACTTCAGCATTTGGGATAGGCAAAGACTTTCTCAACATGTCTCCTAAAGTGAAGGAAGTAAAGTCAAAAATCAGTGAATGGGATGGCATTAAGCTAAAAAGCTTTTGCACTGCCAAGGAAACAATCAAAAGAGTTAAGAGGTTTTCTACAGAAATGGAAAGAATCATGAACTATGATTCCTCGGACAGGGGACTCATATCCAGAATCTACAAAATCCTCAAAAACCTCAACTACAAAAACACAAACAACCCAATCAATAAATGGGCCAAAGAGCTAAATAGAAACTTCTCAACAGAGGACATTGATCAAGCCAAGGGATACATGAGAAAGTGCTCTAAATCTCTAGTAATCAGAGAAATGCAAATGAAAACCACATTAAGATATCACCTTACGCCAGTCAAAATGGCAAAGATGAAGAAAATAAACAATAATAGATGCTGAAGGGGCTGTGGAGAGACAGGCACACTAACACACTGTTGGTGGAGCTGCAGACTGGTACAGGCCCTCTGGAAAGCAGTGTGGAGACTCCTCAAAAAATTAGGGATGAGACCACCATATGATCCTGCTATTCCACTCCTAGGTCTCTTTCCAGAGGATTTAGAATTAGCACATTATAGTGACACAGCAATATCTATGTTCATAGCAGCTCAATTTACAATAGCTAAATCATGGAAACAACCCAGATGTCCCTCACTGGATGAATGGATCCAAAAACTGTGGTACATATATACCATGGAATTTTACACAGCAATTAGAAACAATGATTTTCAGCCTTTGAAGGTAAATGGATGGCTATGGAAGAAATTATGCTGAGTGAAATCAGCATAACCCAGAGAACCAAGGGTCGAATGTTTTCACTTATCTGTGGAGGCTGGAACTAGACCCTGGCCATTAAGAGAAGTGCTCTATTACCAGGTGTTAAATCCAGATATTATGTAATGCTACACAACCTAATACATTTTTTAGAGATGTTGTGGGAAGGGGAAGGGAGGGATAAGGGTGGGTAATTGGGGGGGCACTCGGGGGTAAATCCAATTTTCAGAATCTATATACATTATATATAATTTTGTTAAAATTTGTATGATTGTTCAACAAATAAATTTCTCAATAAAAAAAAAAAATGAGATCTGAGAGGCTGGAGCAGTGGCTCAGCGGTTACGGTGCTTGCCCGGCATGCACAAGGACATGGGTTCAAACACCAGCACCCACATACACTACTAAGTGTTGGAGCAACAAAAGCCATGTGAAAAACTAAATAAAAATGGATTCTTGGGCTGGAGCGGTGGCTCAGCGGTTTCGCTGCTTTCCTGGCAAGCACGAGGACCCGGGTTCAAACCCCAGCACCACGTACACAACTAAGTGTTGGAGCAACTAAGGCCATGTGAAAAACTCAATAAAGTTGTTTCTCTCTTTCTCTGTCTCTCTCACTGTCCCTCTCTCTTTAAAAAAAAAAAATGAATTCTCATTCTCTCTCTCTCACTGTCCTTCTCTCTTAAAAAAAAAAAAAAAGATGAGATCTGAGCCAGACCTTAAATAGGATCTTATTACTGAGATAGAAGTAGCATAAAATGGAACCAAGGTGGGGAAAGTTTAAAAATGAGCATGACCTCATGGTAGAAAAGGTTCATTTCCCTGGAACACAAATGGAGAGTTGGAGAATTAGATTTATACAAAACAGAAAATAGGCACCATAGAAAATAGGACTAATGGAAATGTGAAGGAAAGATTCAAATCAGAACAGCAATTCAATGAGGGAAATTATACGAAGACTATTAAGATATTAAAATAAGGAAGATTGAAGAATCCAATATTAGCTTCCGAAATTTGAATCGTGCCAAATTGTTAGGGCAGAAAGAGGAGCTCAATCAATCATCTGATTTCAAAAGTAGGAAAATTGGAACAAATTATTAAATTGAGAAAAAAATGGGAGCATAATTGTGGTTTGCTCATTTTTTGGAGGCTAAATTGAACCTTTTGAAACGTGTATTAAAAGCATCTGATTCCACATAAAGAACTGGGAAAAGTCAAACAGGGAAGGGAATTCTGCTTCTGTTTCCCTGGGCCTTCTGTAAGTACTTAGGTGGGTGTGTTTGGGTGGAAACATGAGCTTTTTCTTGAATACACTCTGATCCTCTCCCCCAATCTGAAATCTTAAAGCTGTGTTTATGACAACATAATCATTTCTACAGTAACTAAAGAGCTGTCAGCAAAAGAGGATTACTGCTTAAGTTGAGAAATAAGCAACTAAAAAAACTTTGAAACCACAAAGAACAGGTTCCCATGCCAATACTCAAAGTGACAAAGCCAAAGCAATGCAAATATGGAAAATGTTCTGCACAGGGCAACCCTGACTGACCTTGTAGTGACTGGTCTTCAAACTTCATGGAAGGACTCCCAGTTAACCCAATTGTGTCAGACTTGGATGTAGTTGCTGACTCCTCACACAGCAATTCATCAATGAGTATCTGAATTCAGTATAAGGCATCTGGTTTATATTGCAATCCCACCTTCACATCATATACTAAATTCCAACTGAGTCATTTGGACACTTGTGAATTTCATGTGAGGTTTTCGATTACTCAAACTCCATCAAAAAATGAATGGCTCTTTGTTCAATGAATATTGCCCAGGGGTTCTACAGAAAACCATACTGTTGTACTATTGCAGGAAAGATACAGGTCAACGTGCTAGCAGAAAAGGTGACATATTGTAGCCAGGCTTGGTGGTGCATGCCTGTAATCCCAGTGACTCAGGGGGCTGAGGCAAGAGGAGCACAAGTTCAAAGTCAGCCTCAGCAATTAAGTTAGACCCTAAGCAACTTAGCGAGACCTTGTCTCAAAATAAAATATGAAAATATCTGTGCATGTTGCTCAGTGGTTAAGTACCCCTGGGTTCAATCCCTGGTACCCCAAAAAACAAGAAAAAGAAGAATAAAAGGTGATTCGTGGTCTTTGACAGTGTGTTTGCCTGCCTTCTCTTTGCTAATTTCAGAGTCCTTCACCCTTCTCTTTTTGCCATCTTTTCCTACTAAGAAGGAAGAGTTTAATATTTTTACAACAAATTATTTAAATGCTCAATAGGTTACAGAAAAAATCCTCCTGATAAATATGCTAACTCATGTCAAAGAAAAAAGCAATCGGAAAAAAAAATAATTCTTTCTCTTAACTAAAGATTATGCTGAATAAAGTCACTTCACATTTTTTATCCATTAAAACGTATCATAGAGACTTCAATCTGCCAAAGATGAAGTAATTAGTTGACACGGGAGAGAACTGATAAAAATGAAAGCAATTTGCTTCATCACTGGAGAATTGAAATCTTCAAGGAATATTTTAAAGAATTTTTATTCCATCATTTACATTACTATAATGCTGAATAGGTACATTTACAGTATGAGCCACAAAATGTTGGAATTTCCTCCTCCTCAATTTAGGCAACTCAGGAGCTGTATTTAATATCTGCTGAGCCCCTCAGGTGCATTTCATTACAGACAAGTTCCTTAGTCACTTTAAAGAGTGAAGGAGCTTTTAATGCTTCCTTTGAAAGTAGCTACAGGAAAAGGTAGAGGGTAATTTTAAGAAAAGCCAGAATCTTTTCTAACCCTAGCTATTTTTCCTGGCCAAGTGCTCTTGATTGAATCAATCAGCCCTTGGATTCTTCATAAGCAAAAAAGAGTCAATACCAGCCCTGCTTCTTTCTCAGAATTGTGAGAATCAAATTAAACAGTGTAAGTAGATACCTAACTGCACATTTATGTACACCTGCCTCAGATGCACTGTGTGTGTGTGTGTGTTTGTACAAAAAATGTAGAAATTGGGACAAGACAACAGTACCAAAACATCAGGAAAAGCCAAAGGAAGGTCATCATGTGGAAATGCATCAAAAATTATGCAGAATAGTGGCTATAAGGGAGCAAACAGTGGCTGGTAAAATGTCATGAGTTCAAGAACCAAAGCTGAGAGAGAAACAGGAGAGCTTGCAGGGCCTACGAGGGTCACTGAAAACCTATGAGTTACTGATGGGACTGGATTGTTTTATAAATCTGAAATTTCTTTAGTAAGACTTCAAAGAAATGTACACTGTATACACAAAAATCATTAACATCCTTCAAAATGATAAATTTCCTAGGGTCCTTTATTTTCATTTTAACATAGCGCAACATAAGGATTATCATGTCAACTCACTATTTCATAGAAGCCATTTTTGGTGTATCAAAAATATTGTGCAGGGCAGGTAAACAGCTCTCTACTGACTGGCATGAGCACATTGTAAGTGTAGCTAAAGCAGCAATTCCTAGGCATTTTGGTCTCAGAATATATTTGCTTTCTTAAAAATTATCATGAGGACTGAATTAGAGCAAATTATATTCCATGCTTTTGTGATTATGTCAAATTGTATCCTAATGTTACATATTATTAAAAAGAATTGATAAAAAATATGTGAAAAAAATTATCATGGGCCAAAGGGGCCTTTGTGTAACTAGCAACTCACCTCCCTGATTGCATTGTTGAAATTTATACTGTAAGGATATCCTCATGATCCATTTTAATGTTCTATTCAGGTCTTCTTACTCAAATTTATTATCCATAGCTTTGCAAGGCAGTGAGAAGTTCATAATAAATCTGAATTTGATCGGATCCTGAGAAGCCTCTTTCAAATTTCAGTTATTTATGGCTCTGAAAATCAGCAGCTTTGGGGCTAGAGCAGTGGTTCAGCGGTTACAGTGCTTGCCTGGAATGCATGAAAGACATGGGTTCAAACCCCAGCTCCACCCATACAAAATTTTGTGTCAGAGCAATGAAAGCCACATGAAAAACTAAATAAAAAAAGTGATTTTCTCTCTCTCTCTTTCACTGTCCCTCTCTCTTGGAAAAAAAAAAAAAAAATCAGCAGCCTTCACGTTATCAGTCATTGGGAAAATGAGTTCTACGTTTGCCAAACCCAAAATAGATGATATTAGTTTAAAGCTAAGAGCAATTTTTGGTAAGAAGTTGAGACAGCAAACTAAGCATCAGAGACAAAGTTCTGAGTGATCCTTACACAGCAGTAGGTTGACCTGGGGATCCAACCTCCTTAAGACTCCCCTACTCTTTTCAGCCATCAAATTAGCAAAGGTACAAAAGTTAGTTACAAAGATTGCTCTTTTACAAAATAAATATTCATTGATTATAGAAAATGAAAAAACCTTAAATATAAAAGCATAATAAAAAGCTACTGAGTTAGTTGTTAATACTTTGTTATGTGTCCTAGGTTATATTGATGTATTTATGTACAAATATACACATAAAAAGTAGAATAAGGTAGTAAAATAGAAAGATTGATATGTATACATCATGCAATATTTAGAGTTGTATGTTTTTAATTTTTGTAAGATGCATATTTTCCTGTCAATTAACATTCTCTGGAGAAAACATTTAACTGTCTACAACATATTTTTAAAACTTTTCCCTTATTGCTAGCCACTTGGATTATATGAGAATATTGTAGATCTTTACAAGTGTGAAAATATAAATTATTATGATGAACATTATAATAGTCAAAGATATATTTATTTATTTATTTTTCAGTACTAAGAATTGAACCCAGGGCCCTGTCCATACTGTACTTTTGCCACTGCCCTCCAGAAAGATTTTGATACAACTTGAATATTATTATTTGCTTTGAAAATATGGCCATATTTCACATTGCCATAAGAGACCATTTAACTTAATGGAGAGAATAATTCATCTGAAAATAAATGCTTTGACATGTGACCTACACAAGTCAAATGTTTTCCTAAGAGCTCGCTACAGAAAAGCAGAATGTCTACAGGATAGATTCTCTTCTTTTTTCTGACTCAGTGTTATTTCCTAATGAATTCTTCTAAACGGTTTGTCCTGTCTAATTTTATCAATCTGGGAAGAATCCATGCTTCAACTTCCTCTCTGCTTTAGGCCGAAATTCTGTGAACGCGTCACATGCATGAGTGAGTGGACAAATTGGCGTGGTGGGAGAGCCACACAAAAGTGAGATGATGGCTGACCGAGTTCCCTAATTACTGGAGTTTTAATGAGACAATAAAGCCCTTACTAAGGAGCTCTTAAGTTTTATTAGAAGTCAAGATTCTTTCCATTTGGAAAATAAGGGAGCCCGAACGGATTCACAAAAGGGCAGTGTTACACTGGGCTTACAGTTGAGGGTCACAGTGGGTGCCAAGTGAGGCCATAACACACAGCACTGTGAACACGCAACAAAGAAGAGCTCAACCAAATCAAAAGGTTTAGAAGGCGGAGGTGACCTCAGATGGTAAGTATGGCGAAATCATAAAGCCGAAATGGCAGAATCTCACCCTTCATTTAAAATTGTAGCATGCCCCTCCCCTTCATCTGGGCATCTGGACCTACAAAAGTTACTGGATGCTATTAATTCCCTTCTAATTCTACCACAACACATCTTTCCAAACAGCAAAGATCTTAATAACATGCACTTTTCTCACCTAACCTACAGCGTTCCACTTCATCTCAGCAGCACCCTCTGTTCATGCCCCCTCTCAACTTTACTATTATTAGTGTTTAGCTATCTACCTATTTTCTCCAAACCCTAATTGCTGAAATTTCCTCTTGGAAGTTACTGTTACAAAGCTTTATAACCTACAATAGTTTTCAGTTTTTTCTGACATCCTCAAACAAAATTCTTTTCCAAATCAATGAAAGAAAAACAAAGGAAAATCAGCAAGTCAGCAATGAGTCTCCTTTCTTTCTCCATGTTTCAGAATAACTCTTTCTTTGATAACACAAGGTATTTACAGGCTCTCATTTTCAGTTCAAAAGCCAAACAAAAGTGGATTGTAATTCTCTGCCCCGTAGATTAAGTGTAGATAAATATACTGGCTCGAGAAAATTACATAGTCCCAGAATAGTTTGACTAAGTTTCATAAAACTTAGTTTTCTGTTGCTCTTACCTATAATTACTGATTAAACTGGAGATGGCAGGGTCCTTGGGCATAAAAATGTAGAAAGAGGTTTATGCCATTATCTCCAAGGGAGGAAGACTATATCTTTATCATCTTAATAAAAGAAATACACAGACAGTGGTCATTGTCTTTTATCAGTTGCATAAATTATTATTTTTAAAGTAAATGGGAATTGACCCACTATGAGAAGGTTTATTTCAAAGTTTATCATTAATATGGTATTTGCTGAATCTCATGTTTAAAAACAACAAATGCATATTTAACTTTTTACAACTTACTGCTGATATAAATTTGATATCCACGGAATGCTGATCTTGGGGCTAGGCTCACTTAGAGAGTTTTTCTTCTTTCAGAAAAGACCTTTGGGGTGGCATTTATGGTTGTGTTCAGACAATATTAATCGGGCCCCCACATCTCTAGAAGATTAAGACAGAAATAAATACTTAACCTTAGTATGAGCACATAGATTTTCTTTCACAATAATTTGGAAGTAAGAATAAGAGAAAATAACTTCCTTTGAAGCTGTAACTGAATCTTTAAACTTGGGTGATATGGAAAAGACATATTTTCAGGAAAAAAAAATATTCTGGAGAGGGAGTGTTGAAGCATATATACAGAAGGAAACAGACATGTGAAGCCACATAGTCAGAGAGTCAGAGAAGCCGGGAGAACAGCTGAAAATTGTTTCTGACAATTTTCTTCTTCTTCACTCCAAGGTCTTAGTGCTATGAATTACCCCTGGATCCATACAGTTACCTTTCACTTTAAGGTTCACTTAGAGGTAATCATGTAATCATTCATTTGCAATCAAGAAGACATTGAACTTACAGCTATAAATTTTATAGTGTTATTCATTCTACACATCGTATTATTCAGTTCAGAGATTTCCTTTTGATTCTTGTCCGATTTCCATTTCTCTGCTTATATTCGTCATTGCTTTTAATTCTTTTTACATCTTTAAGACAGCTTTTGTGCTAACTTCATCATTTCTTTATTTTTTAGGTTGTTCTTTAATATTATTTCTCTTGGCTATGGTCATTTTTTTCTTTCTTTTTGCTTATTCACATATCCAGTAATGTTTTAATGTACACTGGATATTAAAAATGCTTCATTGTTGTTATGTTTGAATTTTATTGTCTTTCTTGAGTTTTAAGTTTTGCTCTGATAGGCAGTTAATTTATTTGAAGCTCTCATTAATCCTTTTGAGGCTTGTTTTTAAACTCTGTTCAAGGTCTAGAGTTGCTTCTAACATAAGGATTGATGAATCCTATTCCTAAGTGATGGCCTGCTTGAAACTCGACTGAAATCCTGAGTGTTCACTGAGATCTCTTCATTCTGGCTAGTCAGAAATTACGTACCTCAACATACTACAAAGCTGGAGTAATTAAAATAGCATGGTTTTGGCATAAAAACGGATACATTGACAATGGAATAAGTCCATATATCTACAACCAACTGATTTTTAACAAAAATGCTACAAATATATGTTAGATAAAGCACAGTCTTTTCAATAAATGGTGTTGGAAAAAATGGATGTCCACATACAGAAGAATGAAGTTAGACCCCTATCTCTCACCAGTTTCAAAGATCAACTCAAAATGGATTAAATATTTAAACGTAAGACCCAAAACTTAGAAAGTCTAAAAGAAAACAATGATATGCTTCAGAACATTGGAATTGGAAAGGATTTTTTAACAAGATCCCAAAAAGCACAGGAAACAAGAGCAAAAATAGACAACTGGTATGACATTTTAAAAAAAGCTTTGGCATAACAAAAGAAACATCCAACAAAGTGAAGAGACAATCTACAGAATGGAAAAACAGATGTACTTGCAATGTATGCATCTGACGAGGGCTTGGAATCAGAATATATAAGTAAATCCAAAACTCAATCGCAAAATAAAACAAAAGAACAAGTAATTCAATTTTAAAATGGACAATTGAGCTAAACAGACATCTCTCAAAAGAAGATATACAAATGGCCAAGAAGTACAAGAAGAAATTCTCAACATCACTGATCATCAGGGTAATGCAAATCAAGGCCACATGAGATTTCATATCACCACAATAAGAAAGGCTTATATAAAAAACATAAAATATAATAAATTTTAGCAAGTATGTGAAGAAAAAAGAAGCCTTTCACACCACAGGTGGGAATGGAAATTAGTACAGCCATTATGGAAAACAATGTGGAGATCCCTCAAAATATCAAAAATAGAACTGCCAGGGCTGGAGCGGTGGCTCAACAGTTACGGTGCTTGCCTAGCGTGCAATGACGCATGTTGAACGCCAGCACTGCATACATAACAAAATGAAAAACTAAATAATAAAACTGATTCTCTCTTTCTTTCTCTCACTGTCCCTCTCTCTCTCTCTTAAAAAACAAACTAGAACTACCAGGGCTGGAGTGGTGGCTCAGCAGTTACAGTGCTTGCCTGACATGTACAAGGAGGCAGGTTCAAACCCCAGCACCACATACATAACAAAGTGTTGGAGCAACAAAAGCCACATGAAAAACTAAATAAAGTTGATTCTCTCTTTCTCTCTCACTGTTCCTCTTTAAAAAAAATGGAACTACCGTATGATCTAGTAATTCTGCGACTGGGTATATTTTCAAAGGAAATGAAATTAGCCTGTCAAAGAGATATCTGTAGCACTACTCATAAGAGCCAAGAAATGGAAACAATCTACATCTTCATCAACTGATGAATGGATGAATAAAATGGGGTACCTATACACAATTTAATGCTATTCAGCCATAAAAAATGAAATCCTGCAATTTGCAACAACATGGATGAAGATCATTATGTTAAGTGAAATACGTTAAGCACAGAAAGTACTGCAATATCTCACTCATGTGGAATCTAAAAAAAAGTTCATCTTGTAGAGCTTTAGAGTAGAATGGTAGTTACCAGAGGCTGGGTAGAGTAGGCGGAAGGATGGGGAACAGTTGGTTAATCAGAGGATACTAAAATACAGTTAAGCAGGACCATGAAGTTCTGGGTTACTATGGCACAGTATGGTGACTACAGATAACAATTATGTACTATATATTTCAAAAGCTAGAAGAAAGAATTTTGAATTTTTCACCACAAAGAAATGATAAATGTTTGAGGAGATAAATATGTTTAACCTGATTTAAACATTAGGCAACGTTTCCATATTTTGAACATTACATTACATGGTGCCCCATTAATATGTACAACATTATGTTTTTGTAGATCAGTCAAAAAATAAAAAAGAAATTGCCTCTCTCAGTGCTTTGCATGCTGTGGAAGGCATTATTGCCTTAGCTCCCTGGTAGGTATTCTTTCTCAGCAATTGTTTTAGTCTATCCCTGTGGAGTCTTGCCCTAAGCATACACAACTTAGATTTCATGAACTTCTCTTTGCTGTGTCATCCTTTCTGGAATCTTTCTTCAGACTGCTTCACTACTGACCTCAGCTCATCAAGAGCATTGTACTTTACATGGAATCCCCATGCTTACATAGTAGATTTGAAGTGCCTCCAAATGGAAAGTCAAGGCCACCATGGACCTTCCCTTGTTTGTTGCCTACAACCAAGGAATCACACTCTTACACCTTTCATCCAAAATCTTAAAGCAATCATTTGATATATTTTCTCCTTTTTCATTGTCATTTGTGATGGTGGCTAGTCTAGGACCAATTTACCTATATATTTATAATAAAATTTTTCTTGTCATTAATTTTTTCTAGAATCAGTCTATGGACTGGCTGTATATTTTGTTGGCCACCTTGCTTAACATTTGATTTCTTCATCTATTTTAGAATTGTTTACAGGCTGACTTTGGGTCAGAGAATTTTTATTGCTTTGATTTTACTTTTGTTCTCTCCATATTTCTTCCACCCAACTCAAGGTCTGTCTCTCCAGTTCCATGTCTCATAATAGTATTTGTGCCAACTGTCCTGCAGTGATATCTTAGATCTAGACACAGATCATGCAGGTATCTTGGTTCATTCATTATCACAGGGTCTTTATAAGGTTTTTTGGCTCATAGCTTACTCAAACACTATAACCCTAGAAAGCTATAGTAGAAAGCGCTCTACCATTGAGCTACACACACCCCACTCCCACAAAGCCAAATTATTTTGAAGTGACTACACTCATTATTTAACTTTTCAAGGACTTTATTATTTAATGGAAAAATATGTGTTCTTTTAAGTTGTAATAGCATTTGCTCACGGTTTCAATCTGATTATGTTAGGCACTTTACTAAAGTATCACACACTGTGACAAAATGCTGGGGCCTACCCAATAGCAACCTTCATACACAGAAACGGCCTGTCTAGTATTGGCCTTCCCTGGGCATGGTGGGGCTCGATTCTGCTCCAGGAATGGGAGCAGTATCCTGATGGCCACAGCTCACTAAGGCAACCGCATCCTCCTGATAGGGATTGCCCTGACAGGCCAATCCTGGGCTAAGAAGCTAGAGGCGATTGTGGGGAAAGCGTTCCTCACTGATAATAGAAGTTTAGTATGAACCACTTATTTCCAGGGTATTTTTCACCTTCATGTGACTCTCAGCCCTGAGACTGAGACTGTCAGTTTGAGGGAGACATAGAAGGGTGTAGGGAGCCAGGACAAGATGGCAAGTGAGGAAGTCTGGAGCAGCCCTGGACCAAAGGAGCATGGAGAGGGTCTTCCAATGAGGTCAACTTCTCAGTTGATGAAAGTGCTTGTGTACACAAGCAGGAACCCAATTAGACAGACACTCTGTACTCATGCTCCTAAGCAGAGGATCCAATAGAAAAACTAAAATAACACATGGACCTGGGGGCACCAATGAACAATCGTGAGGAGAGCGTGGATGGAGCAGAGATAAGGAAAGAAGGAAATTCTACAGATCATAAAAAGAACAAGCCAAAACTTCCCCACTGGACTCCCAGATGCAAGAGCCCCTTCCCTTCGGAGAAGTCTGTTAGTCGCTTTTGCAATAAACCTGCTGCTTGCTTGCTGTCTCTGTGTCCTGTTCTTTAATTCTTTGCTGAGTGGGAACAACGAACCCAAGAACCCTAGACAGTAAGAAGTTGATAAAAAGAAAGCCAAAAGAATGAGAATGCCAGAGAAGAAAGATGGAAAGAATTAGAGAACTTGATGAGTCTAGAAAATGACCAATTAATCAAGCCTGGAATGACACTATCTCTAGTTCTTTTCTACGGAAGATTTTCCTTAATGTTTAAGGCATTGATGGTTCAATTTTCTGTTAAGTACAGATTTTTTTTTAAAAAATCCGTACCAAAACACAAAAATGGCTTCATTTTAATCCCCCCAGCACCCTAAAACTTGTAAATTGTAAAGATATATGATTCAAATACAATTTTATCTGACTCCAAAATCCATAATCTTAAATATCATGCTAAATTGACTTATTCATGATACATTTGATATGCAGAGTTAAAATGTCTTTACTTTCCTTATTCCTGTATGTAGATCACTTGGCTAGCTTTGAAGGTCCATTTTCTCATCTACCTTTGGTGTGTCATTGGTAAAGCATTTCCCACCATCCCCAAACTCAGCCTGACCCACTTGTCACTTTTTTTCCTTTACGCAGCTCTCACACTTTCAAATTTTTCATACTAAGATGCTAGGTAAAAGCATTTAAACCAATATGCTATACAACATGCAATATTATTCACTATTTTTCCTTCATTAAAATATGCACTAATATTTTTCATTTTGTCTTGGACAAACTACATTACTGATCCACAATGACCTCATTATCTAGTAGTTCCTGGAACAGCTGCAGCTTTTATCCAACAGGATCTTTTCTCATATGCTAAACATAGCCCACAGGGAAAACAGCCTCCAGGAGAAGGCACTCCCTTAGGAGAAACCTGTGATATTCTTTCAGTTGGTACTGGAATCTTTTCTAAGTGACCTTGAATTTGTTCTTTTTCACTGTCAGATTTTCTTGGGCCTGACATAAAATATCTTCAACTTTAAATGTGAAGCTTGTGATGTGTATCCAGGAGATAGCCAGCAATCTTTCCAAACACTTAGCTGAGTCATTTTGAGAAATCGTGTGAACTTCCAGAAGGCCCAGTACATCACCTGGGAAGTAGAACCTTGCTCCTAGGAAACACTCACCTTTAAGACTTAGGTCAGACTGTCAGGATAAATTTGCATTTGATGCAATATTCATTACTCCTTCAAGCCCAAAGAGGTGAAAAGAAAAATTCAGCATCTACGTCAAAGGAGATTTGTCTTATCCTGCAATGAGGTCTACAGAGGAGTCACTTGTAGGTCATAGAGGACACGTGAAAAGTACTATACGTGATGTCACAGTAAAAGAGGTGTCTCTGAAGAAGTTCTGGAAAGAAAAGGGAACTCGACTCAGGAACAACAGGTTCTTAGCTTGAATGCTAAAAAAAAAAAAAAAAAAAAAAAAAAAAAAAAAAAAAAGAAGAAGTTCAGTGTGAGCCAGTCAGAGGCACAAAGGGATATTTAGGAAAATATGTACAGACTGAAGGGAGAACACAGGCCATCTTGAGAGTGAGAGAAATGTTTGGAAGATTCTCGGCTCTTTTAAAGGAAGCAGTGAGGACTCGGTAAAAGAAAGTATGTAGGAATAATGTCAGGTGATAAGACAGTTTTTGGTGATGCGGTCCATCTCTGGATCCTCAGGCTGACATGGTCTTCACTATCTCATCAGTAGATAGTGCTGGAAGATTCCCTAAATTACAGGTCCCTCAAGATATTTTATCTCTCTTTGTTTCATCTATTTCCTGGGGTTGGGGGTAGAGTTAACAACCACAGGTATATTTACAAATTTTCCAGGAATTTGGGAGTAATAGGCCTGGAAGACAAACCAGCTTAGAGAGTGACAGGCCTGGAAAAGTATGTGACATGTATGGATTAAAATCTTATTTCCTTGTACTTCTTTTATAATTCCATTCTATCTATTTTATAATCCTTCTACCCCACCTCAGTAAAACCATATCTACCTGAAATCCCAAACATCTGCACAATAGCAAAAATGACTATGAGCATAGTTCAGTGAAAGAGCATGTGCTTAACATGCTCAAGGCCCTGGGTTCAATTTCATTCATCTATTCTTTGCTAGAATAAAAATAAATAAGAAAAAAAGTTTCCTGAGCAAAAGCACTAAGTGTCCCATATCCATTTGCTAAACACTTTTGGAGGAAACCCCCAGGTTCCTCCTTAGAACTCAGATCTTGTTGCGGAATTCTCACTCAGAGATAGCACACCAAGGCTTTCAGCAGGAAGCAGAGCGTATTAGTGCAGGCACTGGCTCAGCGGATTCGCATCCACAGTCTTAGCCTCAAATGCAGTGGGGCATTCCCTTAATTGCTCTTGTTAGTTCCTCTTTACATGTTAGTCCCTTTTGCCTCCACTGTATGGTAACATACATTCTGATTGGGCATTCTGTGCTATAGAGCTGCCACAGAGTTGGGTATGCACACATACGTATAATGGTGCCATGTTGACTTTCCTTTGTTCTGGAAGGGTTCTTTCCACTATTTTACCTATTACTATAATGAATTTGATCAACTTGTTCCTAATTCATAACAGAAAAAAAATTACAATAGCAAAAGGGATACATTGTCTGGAGAAAGAGGAAGAGAATGATTTTAATAAGATGCATACTAAAGGGTAAGGATAAAGAAAAGACAGGCACCATTTATTATCAGGCAATACATGTCCCTGGGTTTCTGTCTTCTTGAAAGATTTCAGTCAAGAAATAAAGATAGAAAAAGCATGATGGGCTTATTAAATGAATAAAATTATGTTCCAGGGAGAACACGGAGCTGGCTATTTTTGTATTTCATCTGGAAACCCAGCTCCCAGTGTCCATGTATTTGGGGTGGTTACAGGGGTTTCTCTCATGACTTTGCATCATGTGTTCTGCAAAGTTGAACACATGACGCAAAGTTGGAAAGTCTCTTAGGCTGGTTACACCCATTGTTTTTAATTTTAAGAAGGGTGTATATGGCCATAAATGAGGCAGTTATAGATGGGGTTTTTTGTCACCAGGGTGGAGTGATCTTTTGTCACTCAAGGTGGAGTGAGGCTCATTAGCCTTCCCCCCAAATCCCTGCTCATGTCGGCCTATCTAGTCTAACAATTCACTGAGAATTCTAGCTTATATCCTCTTAGGAAATGCCAACCTTCATTGAACCTTGAAATTTGCACTACTTTATGGCTAGCAAAAGTAATTAATATTCATAATCAAAACTTTAAGGTAACAAGAACAATTAATATTAAGCACGTGACTTTGCAGCTTCAGCAACAATGGTAGAATGAGTAGAAATGCCAAGTTGTTTTCTATTCAATCCATGTAAAACAATTTAAATGAGAAAATGTTCATCATCAGAAAGACCAACAAGTTATATTGAAATGCATATCTCAGCAATTATTGAAATGCATATCTCAGCAATTAAAAATATGAAAATAATATAAAATTCCACATAGAAAAGACTTAATATATAAAGTATGTGATGAAATAGAGAATAAATTGAAGTCAAATAGAAATGTATTAAATAAGATTGCCAAGACAACTAACCAAAAGTAAAATCAATAATACAGAAAACTGAACAAACAAAAGATAAAGGAAATTTGAGAAGAATAACCAAATGCATAAATACACAAAAATAATTGGATCAGAGACAATGTACTTTGAGACAGAATATCATATTCATATTGCCAATAATAGGAGTCCTCAAAGAAATAAAAATGAATGGGATAAAATCAGCACTTGAGGAGATAATAATGTTGAGTAATAAAAGCAGTAAAAGCAAGCATGTTATAAGAAAAATAATATATAATGAGAAAGGAAAGCCAAGCTTCCAAGCATTAAAATCCTGTGTGCAGTAAAAGCCCAAAGACTATTTAGAAATAGTATCAGACAACAGCAAGAGTCAGTTTCAAAAATTTCCATATCCATATTGATATGGATATGCCCCATGTGGGGCATTTAGTCCTTTATCTGTTCACACAACAGAAAGACAGTCTTGGATTTAAAAAAGTCTTGGAAAATTTATTAATTGAGAAATTTTGAGGGCTAGAGCAGTGGCTCAGCAGTTATGTGCTTGCCTGGCATGCTGGAGGTACACAGGTTCAAAGCCCAGCACCACGTACACAATGAAGTGTCAGAACAACAAAAGCCACATGAAAATCTAAATAAAATTGATTATCTCTCTCTCACACACACACACCGTTCCTCTCTCTTAAAAAAGAAAGAAATTTTGTACAAAAATTTAGACTATGTACTCAAGAGAACTAATGATTGAACAACACACATTAAGATATTACAATTGAAGCGATGTAAAATGATCATTGAATGGACACTGAACATTTGCAAAGATTAGAAAATAGAGACCAAAAGGAGAAAGATCTTTCTTAAAAATATATTGGATTCTCTATATATTTTGATAAATTTATGACTAAATATTTTTGGTGTACTTTTTATTCAATCTCCAATTGTTCATGACTGATATATACAAATACAATTTATATCTGTATTTAGCCATGTTTCTTGCAACCTTCCTACACTTATTAGTTATACAAGCTCTTTTGTCATTGTTAAGTTTTTAAAACTATGTACATAATTATGTATGTAAATTGAGGTAACGCTATTTCTTCCTTTTCAGTTCATATCCTACTTATTTGTTTTTTTATATTGCTGTACTAGCTAGGAGTTTAACTACAATGTCCCATAGGAATAGTAAGAGAAGGATTGAAGATGATGGACCACAGGGAGGCAGCATATATTCAGACTCTTTTTTTCTTTTTTCTTTTTTTTTTTTTTTTTTTTTTTTTTTTTTTTTTTTTTTTTTGTTAAGGGAAAAAGGGACAATGAGAGAGAGAGAAAGAAAGAAAATCAATTTTACTAGTTTTTCATGTGGCTTCTATTGCTTCAACACTTTGTTGTGTATGTGGTGCTGGGGTTTGAACCCGTGTCCTCATGCTTGCCAGGAAAGTGCCTTAACCACTCAGCCACTGCTCATGCCCATGTTCAGACTCTTTGACTAGGAACAGAGAAGTCCCAAGAGAGCCCCCTTGCTGCAAGGTGCATATATGGGAAAAACTTCACTGGAGCACAGAGCTGGTCAGTTGGAAATTTTTTTGAGAATCAGAGATTTGGATGGAGCAAGTGGAGAACAGGAATTGAATCAGACCCAGCCAGTCCCAGCAGTGGAGACCACCATTTCCCCCCAGTTAGCAGTGGGGTAGGAGGGACACTGAATTGATACAGTGAGTGTCATTGGATCTGCAGCACAGAGGTTGAATTCAATTATAAACTCTGCATTGGGCATAAACTGGGACAATTCTGCTGCATCTCCACTGTGGAAGGGGAATACAGTACTTCTTACCTGCCCATAAGGAGCATGGACAGTAGCCATTTTGAGCAGACAGGCAGGTGAGTCAGGGTTGGGACTTCAAAGCTGGTTTCTCCATGATTGTGCCAGGATTCTGCCACTTGTCATGGAGAGGCCAAGTTCAATTAGGAACTCTGCACTGGGTCTGAACCTGGATACCTCTGCCACACCACACCTTTGCTGCATGAGGGGACTATGGTATCTCTCAGCTGTTGGTAAGGAGAAGGGACAATAGCATACTGAGCAGCCAGTCCGGTGAGACAGGGCCAGCAGTTCTGAGCCAGCTACTCCATAATCCTGCCATGAACCAGAGATTAAACCCAGAAGATCAGTTGTCAGACAAGCCCAGACATCACCTAAGCTCAGTTCAGTACCCCTTGAGACAGAGGACTCATGTGACAACCTAAGGCAGACAGAAGCCCTCAAGAGAGTCCAGAGTTTAGGCCCAGGAGGACAGGAGGGACTGTGTATGTGTCCAGCAGAGGGAGTGTTTCTCTGCACTCAGCCCCCTGCACCTGGAACCCCCAGAGGTTTCCTGAGTTTGGGATCCCCTGCAGAAGCCAGCAGGAATAAGACCTGCATTAAACCTAATTCCTCAGGGCTATAACAATCCAGAAAAGCCCAGGAGACTGAGCAAGACTTATGCCCTGAGAACCAGTTCTCCACTCTTAGAATCCTGCAAAGCTTCCACCATGAGATCACATTGCTTCAGACTGAGGATACATCTAACAAAACTCAGACAGATTCTGAACATTTGTTCCTAAGAGGTGAGGCAACCTCAGTGGTTACAATTCTAATTTTTTATTAAGAATTTTTTTTCTCTCTCTCTTTTTTTTTCATTCTACATAGTCTTGCATACGGAAGGGAATTGTTGCCACACATTCATTAACACATGCTTAATGACAGAGCATGCCAAGGCTGATGCCAGTTCATAATCTGTCCTCTGTGGGTTACTCCTAATCCCATGTCTCCCCTACTTTACCTCCATGTTAGTTGGGCTTCTCATGGAAGTCGAAGGTTCCCCAGTAGGTTGCTAATTCCCCTACTTTCTCCTTCTAGCTGCCTTGATATCCCACCCCCTCTCCCTACCCTCCTCCCTTCATCCCCCAGCATCATAGGCAAGGTTCCCCCTGCTCATGTAAAAATTCACCCAAGTTGAAGTTATTATTAGCTTAGACAACTTTCAGCCTGTTTCCAATTGGATTCTAGCTTCCACATAGGAGAGAAAACATTCGGCCTTTGAGTCTCTGAGTTTGGGATATTTCACTCAGCATAATTTTTTCCATCTCCATCCATTTGGCTGCAAATGCCATGATATCATTCTATCTAATAGCAGAGTAGAAGTCCATTGCATATATATACACCACAGTTTTTTAATCCACTTGTCCAGTGAGGGACAGCTGGGTTGGTTCCATAGTTTAGCTATAGTAAATTGAGCTGCTATAAACAATTGATGAAGCTGTATCTCTGCAATATGTTCATTCCAGCTCTTTTGGGAAAATACCCAGTTGTGAGAAATCTGGGTCATAAGGTGGTTCCAGGCCTAGTTTTTTGAGGAGTCTCCACACAGCTTTCCAGAATGGCTGTACAAGCTTGCAGTCCCACCAACAGTGTAAAAGTGTTACTCTTTTCCCACACCCCCTCCAGCATCTGTCATTTTTAATTTATGTGATATCTGGAGAACTTGATCAGTTCATAGATATAGACATATAAACATCTGTTTTTTCTCTCTTTATAACTTTACTTGTTTGTGTATAATATTATGCTCCAATTGTATCCTACCTTTCTACCTCCCTCTATCCTTCCATTTGGTAATAGCTAACTCTTTAATTCTCTCCTCCACCTTTCCTCTACCATGTTACTTCTGGTTTGTTTTCCTCTTTCTTTTTTACTATCAAATGCTACTCCTTCTATAACCTCCTCTCTGCTCACACTCTATAATTACAAGTCTCTCTCTACCCCTCTCACATTCTCACATTTCCTTTTCTCTCAGTTGCTTGTAAGCTTACTACCTTTTTCTCAAATTGGTTGTTACAACTTGAGCCTCCACCATGAACAGTGTATAACTATTATTACTGTGAATACCAAACTAGGTATCTGTTGATTGCTTTAAGCCTGAGATAGATATGTTTAAATTCTGTTGTCACCAAAAGTGGTTGCTAAATCCACCATTGCTGTCACAGGAGGCAACTGACATTGTGGCAGGCATGGTAGGAAATAAGTAATCAATTTAATATTGCATTGTAAGCATTGAGAGTTCATATTGCTTAATTTCCTGTAACTCATGAAGTGCTGAAAGTCTTAAGGGATACTAACATTCTGCAGGCTAGGGTCTCTGCAGCCAATCTCAATTTGCCTGATTGTTCCTCAGCCTAAGCAAGGGAAGAGACATAAACCCTAATCCTTCAACAAAGGCCCAACAAGAAATAATCAGAGAGTTCAAGCCCTGGAACATACCCTTACATCAAATCCACAGAAAAACATCTCAGAACAAATAAGACAAACGTGCTCAAAGGCTCATATGTATAATAAAGAGAAAAAGAATCCACTTCAATTTACAGAGCAAGAAGTCCTTCAAAAATAAGGAAACAGACAAATAATCATCCCCCCAACATCCACAACTCCCCAACCAAGGAGTCCACTGATACGGAGCAGGAAAAAATTATACAAAAAATAAGAAAAAAGTAACAACAATCTGATTATTAAAATGATCACATAACTAAAGGAAGATTTAAGGAAGGAACAAAGAAAGGAGCTGACAGACAACATTAACAAAGAAATTGATATACTGAAGAAAAAAGTAACAGAACTCCTAGAATTGAAAGACACAATTAGTTAAATTAAAAGCACACTTGATGATTTTAATAACAGTTTAAAACCAGTAGAAAATAGAACCGAAGTTTTTAAAGGAAAGAATGTCAGATAATGATGACAGGCTAAGCAATCTTGAATGCACAGAAGTCAGTAAAGCCAAAAAAAAAAAATTTATAGAACATGATCAGAATTTTCAGGAGCTCTGGGATGAAATCAGAAGACCAAACAAGAAAGTTATTGGAATAGAAGAAAACATTGAACTATAAACTAATGGCATAAAAAATATTCTCAATAAGATAGTTACAGAAAAAAAAATTCCCTTACCAGAAATGAGAGAGATATGCACATTCAGGAAGTGTATAGGATCCCAAATAAACCTAACCAAATGAGAAATTCAACAAGACACACCATATCCAAAATGTATAACAGAGAAAACTATGAAAGAATATTAAAAGCAACAAGAGAGAAACACCAAGTCACATTCAGAGGCAAACCAATAAAAACTACGACATTCTGAAGAAGACAAAGTGGTCTGGTTCAAAAGCAGCATCCCACCTCCAGGTGAGCAGTTGCTATGTTTCGGATCCTTAGTGTCACCCAAATACCCATGTGTTGAAGTTTTCATCTTCAGAGTAGCACTATTGTTCCCACCATGATTTGTTGATTTACCACATGCTCAAATCAGTGTGATCAATTGAACATCAACTGGATCCTTTAAAATTATGCTAACCAACACTGTAACAGCTACAATTGGCACAAAGTAACCAAATCAACACTATCTGTTGTATGCATTGGCTGCATATATTGAGTCCTACCCCCTATCTCCTGAGGTATTGGAAATCGTTCAGAATAATTCACAGATGGGGGTGGTAGTCATTGAACTGTACTATCCAAATTGTACCCCAGCCCAACTAAGCAAAGAGTCAAAAAACTCCATACCCATCAACCAGGCACCAAAGAGAATTAGTCAGTGACAGACCTCAAGTCCCACTTCCTGAAACTGAAAATGAGGAAAAAGGGAAACAATCTTCTACCTCAAACCCACAGCTCTCCACCCAAGGAGTCCATCATTGGGGTCCTAGATGAAAACCTAGAAAAAGGTATCAATAATCTGATTAGTAAATCAAAGAATTCAAAGAACACTTAAGGAAGCAGATAAGAGAGCAATTTCAGGAGCTGCAACCACTTTGATAAAGAGCTAGACATTATGGAAAGAGATGTACCAGAGCTCTTAGAATTGAAAAACAGAGTCAACCAAATTAAAAACCCATTGGAAGATACTAATATCAGAGTAAACTTGGTAGAAAACAAAACCTCAGCTCTCAAAGAACAAACATCAGACAATGAAGATAAGCTGAGCAATGTTGAGTGCAATGAGGATAGACCAAAAAAAAGAAGCTTATTGAGCCTGATCAGAACTTCAAAGAAGTATGGGACAAAATGAGAAGAAATTACCTGAGAGTAATTGGGATTGGAAAAAGCATAGAGTAATAAACAAGGGGCATTCTCAATGAAATCACCAAACATTTCCCTCATATCAGAATTGATCCAGAAATTCACTTTCAAGGTGCATATAGGACACCAAAAAAAATAACCAAATGAGAAAATCACTGAAACACATCATATACAAAATGAAAAATAGAGAAATCAAGGAAATTCTATTATATATCATATATTATGCATATATATTTCTATTATATATTATACATTATATATTATATATAGTATATATATAATATATATATTATTAGTGCTTTATGGTTTTACATAATGATGGGATTAGTTGTCACATATTCCTAGTTGCACACAATTCAGCAATACAATTTGTTCAATATCCTTCCCACACCACTCTACCTCCCTCCTCCCATCCCCTGATCCTTTGCCTTTCTACTGGGTCCTATATTGTTCCTAAATAACCCAAACACAGTGACATAATTCTTATACCTATGAAGAACATTTATATATGTATATATGGATATAGTATATACAGTGACATTAATGACTGCTTGTAAGGTACCT
>PVKS010029375.1:0-25422 GCA_004027875.1 Aplodontia rufa | reverse complement strand
TACATGCAAGGCAAGCGCTGAAACCACGGAGCCACAGTTCCACCCCCAGATCATCTCTTTTTAATCTCCTTGCCCTATTCCCCGACTCTATCCCAATGCATCCCCTTCATCCTGTTACCCAGTGTGTCCTTCTCATTCTTTCCCTCTTAACAAAACCAGGCCATGATTCCACTAACACTGGCCAAACAGGAAGAAGGAAGCGTTCTGGGTCATCCCCTGAGCCATGACTTCTCCACCGGAGCATCACCTCGCACTTTTTTTTTTCCCCCAAACAAAGCTTTTGTCTTGGATTTGATTTTCTAAAAAGCAAAACAGCACATTTCCTGGTTCAGAATGTGCCTACAGAACAATAGAATGGCTGTCATTTTTTCCAGGTAACATTTAGAGAGGAAAATGTTAGATTGAAATAGTTCATTCAATGGGTGTAGATAGCTATTGAGGTCAATTAGGAAGCACATGTCAAAAGTAAATGCAATCTCAAAAATCTAGTCTAAATAAACAAAGATGAGGCGCCACAAAGATGCACAATGGTGAATAATGACAAGAATATGAAACAACCTAAATGTTCAAAGTTACAGGAATAATTTCATGAGTTAATGTACATATTGCAGTGATTCACTATGTACTATTTAATATTGCAGTACACATTAAGTGATATGGAATGGAATGACATGGAAATAGGGCAGCGATAGTAATTTTCAAAACATTACAATATGGTTGGCTAAAATATATATATGATTCTACTACAACCTCAGAGATTTGGGGGATGAGCTTTATCTCTGTGTGTGCGTGTGTGTTTTAAAAGAGAGGGAGAGAGAAACTCACCTTTAGTTTTTCATCTGGCCTTTGTTTCTCTGACACTTAGTTGTGTATGTGGTGCTGGGGTTTGAACCCAGGTCCTCGCACTTGCCAGATAAGTGCTCCAACCACTTGGCCACTGCTCCAGCCCTGTCTGTGGTTTTCTAATTGTCTCACAATAATTTACACTATTAAGCATAAGGGTTTATTGACAAAATCAGGAAAATATATAAAAATTTGAAATAATAATAACATCTAGAATGGATATAGTTCTTTGTGGCTTGAAAAACATAATCTCACTCAAATTTCAGATCTATGAAGTGATTCCTAGCCAGGAATATGTGTATTCAAAATCATCGGTAGGAATCCACACAGCATACATAGCAGATACAGGATCACCCTTCACAACTTTGCATGCTATACTTTTGATCATTAGTATTAGGAGACAATTTTTAAAATTTCTTTTTTAGTGCATCATAGTCTCACATAGTGAAAAGATTAGTTACTACACAATCAAACATGCTCCCAGCATGATAATGTAACTTGAACTTGATCCTTACACAGTATTTCCCCCCTGCCCTCCTACTACCCAGTCTCACATCTCCACTGCATTCTCCCTGATTACGGCTATAATTATATATTACTCTTTATTTTTTTACTTTTCCAGCTCTATATGTCTTCATGGGTATTATTTAGCTTCTCAGGGGAGTACAATGTATCATACAGTATTTATAAACCCTCTTTTCCCCTCCCCTCCATTTGCCCTCCTCCCTTCACCCACCTTCATGACTAGACTTCCCCTGGATCTTGTGTTACTTCAAATTTGATGAGTCTAATATATAAACTTGATTAGTTTTCACCTAGCCTTAGTTTTACTCTAACTTCCACATATCAGAGTAAACATTCAACCTTTGAGTCTCTGAATTTGGTGAATTTCACCTAGCGTAATTTTTTCCATTTCCATCCATTTACCCACAAAGGCCATGATTTCATTCTTTTTAATAGCTGAGTAGAACTCCATTGTGTGTGTGTGTGTGTGTGTGTGTGCATGTTGTGTGTGTGTATCACAATTTTTTGATCCATTCATCCAATGAAAGGCATCTGAGTTGGTTTCATAATTTAGATATTGTGAATTGTGCTGCTATAAACTGTAGCTGTCTCACTGTAATATGCTGACTTTATATCTTCTGGGAAAATATCCAAGAGTGGGATAGCTGGGTCATACGGTGGTTCTGTCCCAATTCTTTTTAGGAGTCTTTAGGAGACAATTTTCTATTAGTCTCTGACATTTCTTCACATCTTGTAAGGAAGAATACTGATTCTCTTTGTTCCAGATTATCTTTTTAAGGCTGTTTGTAGAGCAAACAGCCATAGAAGACAGAGATGATATCTCCACTTGGAGCTAAGAGCAGTATACTACGACCTACCATAAAAATATTTGGATTTCCTCTGCCCAGTATTCATCTCCTATAACAGAACTTACCAGATGTTCAGGCATTGCCTCACACTCTGTGCATCACTCTGTGGGAATCGGGACTAGAGAACGGACACAAATGTGCTGACTGTCAGGCTACTGTTAACTGCTGCAAGTAATGAACTATCCTTCATCTTTGATCAATGAGTTTCGCGTCACCTACCTGCGTCCATGTAACTGTGGCAGTCTAACTCGGTAGTTTGCAAGTAGTAAAAAAACTCAAACACTTCAGGATCTTAGACAGCCAGGGAAATGTTTGGTGTTCAATCACAAATATGCTCTATCCACCTGTATATTCAATGCTGGTGGAGCCCTGGAATCACTCCCACAAGAATGCATAAAACAATACAATCTCTTGGCTCTTTAGCCCCTCATCCTCTGTAGCTTTCTCAACAACGCTGAAAGATTGTAGATGTGGGAATAATTTTGGACCTTACGATTGGCTTTTGTCTTTAGAGTTCTTCCAGATTCCAGTCCATCTTACCAGCCCACAAAGTCATCTAGCGCTTGACTGATTTCACCTCATGCCTGTATCTTCTTCATTGGCAAGTTTTCAGCTCCATCTTCCCAAACCTAATCCTGCCCAAGGACAGAAGTAGCCACAGTTGTCACCCACTAAGCGCTTCTTCCTGTTCTCCCCTCTTCACTGGCTCTGTGTAAAATAATAATTTTATCTGGTTTTTTGTTGTTGTTATTGTTGTTGGCATGGAAATGAATCACCTTCCTTTTCTCTATCATAATCAGAAGTACATTTTCTGTCCTGATTCTGATACATATCATTACAATATAACATATGGAAACTCCAAAGATATTTTATACAAAAACTGAAGGGCTATACCATTATTCTTGGTTGCACATGTCAAATTTGGTTCAACAATAATCTTTTGATATAATCAATAAATCATAAACATTAGATAGTATAGGTTAAAGGCTACTGACAACTCCTAGTAATGCCGATCACTTAACTCCTTCACAGGGATTTTTACTGTGCATAAAATGATAAACATCATTGAAAAGAAACAAAGAAAGAGAGAGAAGGAAAGAAAGAAAGTTCGATTACATGCTTGAAACCAAGGACAGGAAATCACTACAGAATTGATGTTAAGAAAAGGCCTTTTAAATATTGCCTTACTGAAAAAGTCTTTAAAATCCCAAAGTAGTTTTTCAAAGTCAGTAATTCAGCACAACTGGGTTCAGAACCTTCAAAATTTGGGAATTTATCTGTACACTTTAGAAAAACTCCCTTTAAATGCTCAAATATTTTAAGAATTTGTATTTCATTGAGAGGCAACTTATGTTAAAGAACTCTCCAGGAATATACTACAGAGATTCCATTTCCGGTCAGATAGAGGCTCTAAATAGAGAAGCGCTGTGGCTCTCTTCAGTATCCCTTCCCATAAAAGGGGCAAAGACAAATCCCACTCTGATTTTCAAAATCACAAATCCTGACCATCAACTACAAACAAACCTCCTTGCCTTTGCTTTAGTGCTCACTACAATTCTACTTTGTCAGTTAGGGATTTCTACCTTCTTCTTCACTGTAAAATTTATTTGAATAAACATGTATTAATGGCTACCATATGCAAAGCATCAATTTGCATCTGGGGATGGGAGAATAAATAGGATATACTCTCTACCCTTGAGGATTTGGGGACTAACTTATTTCAGGTTTCCATCCAACCTTTCAGCTTTTCTCCATGTACCCCTTCCATGTCTTCCCAATGAATCTTACTTCCACTGGGGACTGCCATCGGCATCCCTAGTCCTCTTTGAAACAACACTGTCTCCTTTACCTTGCCCTAGACAGCCCAGGTGCCCTATTTCTCACCAACTGTCCCTGAATTCAGAGTTATCCCCATTCTTTTTATTTAAGAAAGATCTTCCCCCAGTTTTACCCTACATGAAGTCATTCCCAACCTCAGCTGCCCTCTCGGGAACACAACTAACAAGACTCACTTGAACACACACCAAGAGTGACACACTATGCCACAAGAAGCCAAGGGTATGTGTCACTTATTCTGACTTAATCTCAGTCTAATTCCTCACACTTCCTGTCTTGACCGTCCCTTAGGGTAGGATGAAATTCGGAAGACCACAGAACCCATACACCTCCCATGTGGATTTCAGTCCTGAATCAGAGGCTCTCTCAGACTACAATATCCCTAGGTGTTCTTTAGTCCTAGGTTTTGAGAGGTACAATTGCCTCATAGTGGTAAACTGTTTAAGAAGATGGCCCCGACAGTAGCTCCCATCATATATACCTTTTGCAATTGGAGTTTTTCACTACTCTCATAAACCTGTGGAGTCTCCCCTTAAGCCTACACTTTGAATTGATTTTTACCAGAAATGTGCAATAGAAGGGAAGCTGTCTGCTTTCCAACGCCAGGCTCTCGGAGGCCTTGGAGGCCTTGGAGCTCCTGGTTTTATGCTCCGAGCGCACGCCCTCTTGCAATACTGCCTTGAACCCCATCCTGTGGGGAAGCCCAAGCTGCTCATGTGAAAAAGCTGCAAAATGGAGAATCAAGTTCCCCCAATTGACAATTCCAGGTGAACCCAGTCTTAACCAATGTTAGTTGAACATGGCCCCATGGGAAGGCCAGGTGAGAGAAGAATCACCCAGGCTACTTAGAGAAGCAACACAAACAACTACATGCTGAAATGGTTGCTTTACAGCAATGAAAACCGAATCAGCATTTAAAGTCAGGTTCTCTGGAGCAAGACTTCCCGGTTTTGAACTTCAGTTCTCCCCCTTACAAGCTATATGACCTTAGGCAAGTTATCCAACCTCTCTGTGAAGCTCTGTGTCCCCTCTTCTTCCATGCCTACAGTTTCTGCTGAGTATATGACTGCCCAGGTAGACTACATTTTCCAGTTTTTCTTATGTTATGGAGCTAGAGCCTTCTGGGAAACTAAGGCAAAGACCCCCCTCAAACCCTAATTCTTATGATTTAGTCAGAAAGATTTCAGATATGTCACTCAGAGTAACAGGAATGAGTTTATTGAAGGGATAGGAAAAAGGAGAGGGGACACTCTCAAGGGAGAGTGGGTCCTCTCAGAGGGGAGAGGGACAATGTGCCCCTCTTGCACTCCAGGTTTATTGGAAATCCCAGAGAAGTTTCCAGAGAATCCCGCCCAGGTCCACCTCTTGACTTTTGACTGACAGCAAGGTGGTATAAGACTTTCAAGTCCTCACAGCCATGGGAACTCTGGATCACCTTGGCCCATGCTGACTTGTTCTATTTGGATTCTTAACCACACATTCTTACAGAATTTCTGGAATTATACTTATCCCCCTGAGTTTCAGGAACTAGTCATAAAAGTCTCTCCCTTCAGAGTAATTTGGGTTCCTATTATGGACATCATTCCAGGCCAGTATTTCTCCTGCAGGTAGTTTACTGAGGAATGAGACATAGCCAGTTCACTTAGTCCATGCAGGGTTTCAGGTAAATTGCTTTTTGGAAAAGAAAACATGTGGGGTCAGCACAATGGGCCCATTTTATAGAATTAATCTCTTAACCTTGTGTTCCACCATTTGCACCTATCTCCTAACGCATACACTAGTGACCATGTGACCAAGGAATGTGAGCAGAAAAAATGTGTACCATTTCTTGGTCCAGACTTAAGATGTTGGGCATATACCGCTTGATACTCTCCCATCTCTAGAGGACTAGAAAATAGATGGGCTCACAACCTAGCTTTAATTATGAGATAATGGAGAGACCAGATGAAAGGAACATAGATTCCTGAATGACCACACGGAGCAGACCTGCCCATCATAGACCTGCCAGGCTACAGGAGTGTATAAGCCCCCTACACTCCTTAAGCCACGGTATCATTCCATCTTGTTGTTACAGAACCTTATTTTTTCCTAACTAATATACTCTCCATGCCTTAGTTTAAAATAGTGCTTTAGATCAATTTGAAATTGACTGATATTCTCTTCACAGTGGAAAAAATAGGAACATTATAAAATTATTAGTTTTCCATACTCCCCTACAATAAAAGTATATTGCTTCAGTTGAACACAAAAAGATAATATAATGATGTTTTTCAAGAAAGTTTCTTATAATTTATTATGTATTCTAAGCTAAAAATGTTTTTCTAATTTTGACTTTAATTGAAAAATATTTGAAGAGTACTCCAAGTATTCAACCTCCTATTGGGCTAAGATTAGTTGTTCATATTTTTGAAGTGCCCAAACTCAACAGTTGTCCAAATGAGGTGATCTCCACATTTTAATTAGGATATTCAATATTTTTAATTTATTAATGTTCAGTAAGATGATTCATTTTTACCAGTTGATACACTACTCAAGAGCATCAAGACACCTTTCTCTCTATTCTGTGACCCCTTTCATTACCTCAAGGGTTAATCATGGGGACTGTTTTTAAAGTAACAGCACTCATTTCAGTATTTAGAACTGGAAACAGGAAAAAACAGACACTTTTCATAACAGGGAATGAAGCACAAAGACCTTATTTAAATATTCATGATTAAAAACAACTCTCTCTGAAATCTCATATTTAGAGTTGTTCTTACACAGCAGAGTTTGGGTAAACTTGATACAAGCTTCAAGCAGATGTGGAACAAGACAAAATGTGACCCAATGTTACCAGAGTATGAAAAAAAATCACAGAAATGCGTTATTTTACACTAGTCTGCCAAAATTCATATTTGGTGACTCACTGGAAGTTTATAAAATAAAAAATGGATAAAACATGCAGAAAGCCTTACACAAGTATGCTGTTTTTTTCATGTTTTTGTGGTTGTTACAAAATGTTTTTAAAAAGTTGATGCCATGCCTGAGAGAATAAAATAAAAACAAGCTCACTTGTTTATTTCTTCAGCTAGAGAGATATGGATATAGATTCTTGATGTTTTAAGGTCTGTTTTAGTGTCCTAAGATTGGTAAGTGTGGGAAGCTAAAAGATAAGAAGAAAAGGCTATACCTAATTCCTGTATATTAGGAGTATTAGAATCCTTGAGAAGAAGGAAGAGAAGGCAATGGTAATTTATGCAAAATATTTTAGATATGTATTAAATATACTCTTTTTTAAATTGGGTCATGGGGGAGAGTACAGATGGCAGAAAGACCAGATGTCTTCTCCTTTCTACCAGAATGTTCTGGAAACATGTCAGGAATGTGGTTTTCACTCACTACCCTTCCAACTTACACCTGAACTATGATTAAATGGTTCGCACCCAGAGCGGAACGAACATACCCCCAGGTTCAGGCGCCCTGCGGCTGAGCTCCAAAAGCATCTTCCTCCCAGGATCTGGGCATTAGGAAGCTGGCTTTTGAGTTGGAGAGGTTGCTATTTGGGGAAATTTTGCTTAGTATTTCTAAAGGAAAAAATCATGACTTTATAGGGAGGAAATTTGGCAAATTCCACCTAATCAAGAGATCAAAGGTTAATATCAGCTTTTTCATAGTAATCCTACAAGCACATAAGACCTGAAGATAATCTTATTATGCATCTTGAGTAAGCATCAGATGAACCTAAGGTGAGAGACATTTTACCAAACACTGACCTGCATTCTTCAAAAACGGCAATGTCTTAAAAGGCAAATAAAATAAATGCAAAGAGACTTTCCAAACTAAGGGAGATTTAAGAAGACAAGGAATCAGGCATAGTGGTACACACCTGAAATCCCAGCAACTTCGGAGGCTGAGGCAGGAAGATCACAAGTTCAAAGCCAGCCTCAGCAACTCAGAAAAGCCCCGAGCAACTTAGCAAGAACCGGTCTTAAAATAAAAAATAGGGACTGCAGTGGTGGTTCAGTAGTTACAGCGCTTGTGTGGCATGCACAGGGACCTGGGTTCAAATCCCAGCACCATATACACAATTAAGTGTCAGAAAAACAAAACCCAGATGAAAAAATAAATAAAGTTGATCCCCCCATCTCTCTGTAAAAAAAAATACAATCTATAAAAATAAATTAAATAATAAAAATAAATTTAAAAAGGGCTGGAGATGTTGCTCAGTGGTTAAACACCCCCTAGGTTCAATTCCTGGTAACAAAAAACCAACCAACAAACAAAAAGACAAGGACTAAATACAATGCATGATCCCAGTTCAGATGCTCTATTGAGAGGGTAATTGATATAGAGAAATTTAAATATGAATTGTACTGGATAAAATGGTATTATAAAAATGTAATTCCAGATAAGATGTAATGTTTTACAACCTAATACTTTTTTTAGAGATATAGTGGGAAGGGGAAGAGTGGGATAAGGGAGGGTATTTGGGAGGGGGCACTCCTGGGGGTAATTGCAATATCCAGAATATATACACATTTTATATTATTTTGTTAAAAACTTGTATGGTTGTTCAAAAATAAAAAATTTTTAAAAAACTAGTCAAACTCAAAAAAAATGTAATTCCTAGATTTGACAGTCGTACTATGGCTGCATAAGAGAATACGTTCATTCCTAGGATGTACATGCTCAAGTATACAGGAGTTAAGAAAAACAGTGGCTGCAACATATTATCAAGTTCAGGAAATGTTCTGTAGCTGTAAAGCCAGGAAGTATAATAAAGCAGATGTGGAAAAATGTTATTAATCAGTGAATCTGGATTCAAAATCTACGGGAGTTCTTTGCACTATTCGTTCAATTCTTTAGTTTTAAAATTATTTCACACATAAAATTACATAAACTTAACTTTTCAAATATGAGGTTTTAACACTCTAATGATAAGAAAAAAGATAGCATTAGTTTCCAATACCTACTATCTTGGTAGTAATGTCGGTGAGTTCTAGAACAAAAAGAAATGATGTTTATCACTTAGTCAACCAATTACGCAGATAATTAGAAATGTGCATTCAACTGATAGCCTTGAGTGTTCTTATACAGGCTTGAAGTGGATACTTTTCAGAATGCTTTTCTTTCCCAGGAATTTCACTGGAAATATCTGAGAAGCAGGGATAATTTGAATAGACATTACCAACCACAAACATCCAGAAAGCTAAACTCCGAATATCATCCATGCTTACTCTAATAAGCACTCTACATTGAAAGATCTATGACTCTCCTACAAATCCATTCCCTCGGTATTACTGGGCCCCTGTTGTGTGTTTGGCACCATGTCATTTGTGGGTCATTCTAAACCACAATCATGGTTTCTGATAAGCTGCCAGTTCCCAAGATGTGCATCTTAGCCCAGGCCTCTCTCCTGAGCAGAGGATCCACATGGTCGCAGCTCACAGAGTAGCTTTACTTGAATGCTACATGAACATCAGCACCTTTACCTGCCACGCTGAACTCTTGATCTCCCCCCTCCCTCCTCTGTGTATTCATCAGCCCTTCAGTACTTGAACACACATTGAACCCTTCTGGTCAATTCAAGGAGAAACATCAAGGTCACCTCTGTGTATTCCATCTCCCCTGACCCATCACCTCCAAGCAATGAGTTGCCAAGTGCTACTGATCCTATCTCTAAATATATCTGTAATCTATTGACCTCTCCTGTTTGGGTCAAATAGAAGCAAGTTATCTTAATGATTAAAAGCACGAATTCTCAAATCAGAGTACGTGGATCGACATCCAAGATGCACCCTCATGGCTATGTGACTTCAGGTAAGTTTTTATGCCGCATGTCCCTAGATGTTACAGTCTATAAAACTGAGACCCATAATCTATGTTATAAATCTTATAGTGAGTCTTCAATAAGTGTTAGATCTTACTATATCTTTTGCCACCACAATGGTCCAGTCATGATCTGTTCACTAGATTACCCTTTTATTGTTGGTCTTAATCCCATATTTGTCTTTTTCTAATCTATACAACTCCTAGTAGATCTTTATAAAACACCATTAGAAGGGGGTGGAGTGGTAGGTAGCTCAGCAGTACCGCACTTGCCTGGCGTGAGCAAGGATCCGGGTTCAAACCCCAGCAAATATACACAACTAAGTGTCAGAGCAACAAAACCAGATGAAAAGCTAAATAAAGTTGTTTCTCTCTCTAAAAAAAAAAAAAAAAAAAAAAAGAACACTATTAGAAGCATACAGTTCCCCTATTTACTCTTTCCAGTGGTTTCCCATTTCTCTTGAATAAAATCCAAACATTTTCCCAAAGCCATCATGTCCCTGCATGAACAAACCTAGTATGTCTCCAACTTTTGGCACCTGAAGACCACATCATGGGTCATCAGTTGACACGGGGCTATCAAAATAAAAAAGAGAACTAAAGACTCATACCAATATTAAATAAAGAAAATAGCATTTAAAAATAAAAATAATGGATATATAAAAGTGAAAGACAGAATATGGTTTACAGTTTTCACCAAGGCATCCAACCCCACACCAATTTAGTTCAATTTCCATTCCACACATAGATGGTTTATTTTCTTGTATTTTATTTTTAATAAATTAAAAAACGTACATCACAACTACAGATCATCAGGAATGGCAATCAAGGCTGAATCTCTTAGACAGCTATAATTAAGTGGATGACCCAAAAATTATAGGGTAATTGTTCACTAACGATCACTTTCAGAGCCTCTGTCAGATGCTGAGTCAAGCGGCGTATCGCACACAAAAGCAGAAAGGTAAGCAGTATGACTCAGTTCCCAGTCCACTCTGACGGTGTTCAGTTCTGGCCACATTTCTTCTGGGTCTACAGTAATATGTGATCATTTTTTCTGGGACAAGAGAAGTACATCATTGTGTACTAGAGGAAAAAAATAATCAGATTCTTATCAATCAGGCCCTTTTCGCTGTAGGTAAGCCTATGTAACAAATCCTGTTAGTTTTCCCTCCACCTTAAAAATCATGATTTGCCAGCTTTCCTACAATAAATCAGACTGTTTGGGACCACGAGAGCACTGAGATGCACCATTGGAGCCAAAACTTGAAAACATATTTCAATGACATAATGCTGTCATCAGATCATCATGAAGAAATGTTTTATTAAAGAGAGAGGGACAGTGAGAGAGAAAGAGAGGATCCATTTTATCTGGATTTTCATGTGGCTTTCGTTGCTCTGACACTTTGTTGTGTACATGGTGCTGGGGTTCAAACCCACGTCCTCACGTATGCCATGCAAGCTCCATAACCACTGAGCCACTCCAGCCCATGAAGAAATATTTTTTTATCTCTTCCTCACTGCAAAAATATATCAGCACTTTTCTTCTCCCTCTATCTCCTGTCATTCATTTTTTTCTTTTATTGATCATTCTCATCAACATAAAACCATGCTGTTACTCTTTCCCTCCCCAAAAAATTTCTTCAAACTCGAATTTCTCTGATCCCTCCTCAAATCTCAATTCTACCAAAACCACTCTTTTTTAAAAAATATCATTTAGAGAGAGAGAGAAAGAATCAATTTTATTTTAGTTCTTCATGTGGTTTTCGCTGCTCCGACACTTTGTTGTGTACGTGGTGCTAGGGTTCGAACTCTCATCCTCGCACATGCCAGGCAGGTGCCCTAACCACTTCAACCCCCAAAACCACTCTTGTCAAAAGCACAAGTCACTTCCACATTACTAAATCCAATGGTCAGTTCTCCTCGTTCTTAAGTATCAGCAGCATTGGGTGTTTTCTTTCTTAACACATAAAAGCTATATATATTTACAGGACACCATCTGATGCTTTGATACATGCATACATCACTTAATGTTCAAAACAGTATAAGCATATCTATATCCTTGAACGTTTATTATTTCTTTGTGGTGAAAACATTCAAAATCCCTTCTTTTAGTTTTCTTTGAAAAATATAGTACTTTTGATCACTACCTCCTCGAAGAAGCACTTTCTTCACTTGGAGTCTTAGTCCACTTTCTGTTGCTGTAACAAAATGCCTGACATCAGGCATTTTACATTTAAAGAACAGAGCTTCATAGTTCTAGAGACTGGGAAGTCCAAGAACACAGACATCGGTTTAGCATCTGGTAAGGACCTTCCTGCTACATTATAACAGAGGGTATCACACGGTAAGATAAAGCAAGTTTTCTCTTTAGCTCAGTTTTCTCTTCCTTTTTTGTTTATTTGTTTTTTTGTTTCACAGTGGGTCTGTGTCTTTTTTTGTTTCACCTCTGGGTCTTTTGCCCTCTATTAAATATTCAGACTTTAAAACCCCTCTCTTCTGGCAAGTTATCATTATCTTGCTACAGGCTTCTTATTTTCCAATAGCACTTATCACTATTAAGATAGTTTATGTTTTTACTGTGTTTATTATTTATCTACTCCCACTAGAATGTAAGCTCCAAAAGGAGAGAGCCGTGCCTTTTATCTGATTTGTTCACTACAATATGCCTGGGACCTAGTAGGTACTCAGTGAATATCTGCTGCAGAAATCAACAGATATATGGTAAACTAGTGTAGACATTTTCCTGATCCTATACTATATATTTTACATAAAATAATCCTTTTAAAGGCTTGAAGAACAAGTGAGATGTGGTCTTAAGATTCAGACTTGGACTTGAATCTCTGCTCCATCACTTAATCTACCAGCTGTGTGTCTTTGGGCCTGAGCTTCCATTTCCACCTAAGAATAATGAAAATCATGACTCCTGACTCTGATTATTAAAAGGATTAAATGTGATAATTGCACAAAATTTCTCAGCACCATGCCTAACACATAATAGTTTTTCAGTAAATGTTAATATGCTTCATTTCCCATTTCTCCTTTCTCTTTGCTTCCAGGGAGAGTTACTCTGGTGAAAGTTGACTGAGGCTGGCAAAGAATTTTTCTAGGTTGAGGATTTGGAGTCCGGTGCAGATTCAGCCATGATAACCACCCTGGCATTGGAGCAGAGAATTGTAGCACCTAAGAAGAATCCATCATACTGTATTTAAAGGTTCTGCCTACTGCCTCCTATAAGAGCCTTCTGCCTCTCAAAGGGCCCATTTGGTTTTTCTGTGCATAACTGTGAGGGGAACTGTGTTATATCAGCGTCAATTGTAGAATCATTTCTGAGGTTAGGAAAGGCTTAAGGAAAGAAGTGGAAAATCTGTATTTCTACAAAGGCTTATCAAACCAATTGAGTTGTCACTTCATTTTCTGGGGTCTCCTTTTTCAGTTATTCAGGCCTGGATTTCAGACCACAGGCGGCCAGTTAATCAGGTTTCACAAACCGCAGGTCCTCAACAAGACTAGAAGGGCCTTATCTCTTCTAAGGAAGCTTTACTCAATGACAAAGAGAATTCCTACACTTTTTAAAAGATCTTCCGCCCAGCATAATTTAAGATTAAGCTTTGGATTGATTCCAGTGGTGTAAGAAATACTAAGAACAAGTACCTGAGACAGATGCTAACTGAAAAGAGCCTGAGCCATGGGAAATCATTCTCCTAGGTTGCTACAGTATTCAGCAAGTTGACTTAGCCCAGAAACAGTATCTTTTAAGCTTTTATGGTATAGAGGATGTGATGGCTTAATTTTTTAATACTTACCATGTCCAAAATACATTTTAGAAGAAAGAAGAGTAGACAAAAGGATATTTAGCTCCCCCCAACAATGAGTCAACTTATCTGACCATTAGCTTTTGTAGCTAAAATAAATGGAATTAAACATTTCCTCTTATGTGCCAAGTTTACCTACCAGGAAAAAGAAAAGGTTAGATAGCTCCTTTTCTATATCAACTCAAAAAAGTTGTGGTCATTATACCCAGGCAATGAAGTTTCACTCTTACAATCCCAACTCTGTTTTGATGATGTAAAAGATAGCCTGGAAAATGGGGGAGAATGTTATTTAAGAGTCGTCCTTAATGAAAGAATGTTTGGCATCAGCTGTGGAGATTAACAGAGTCAGCTGAATAGTGCAAGTTCTGCAGCCAGAGGGAACGTTTGAGTCCTGGCCCTGCTGCTTCCTAGCTGTGTAGATCTAATTGCTGTTTTATCCACCTTATCTGTGAAATGATGATTTAATGGCACCTATCTCATAGACTTTTCTTTTCAGGGTTGAGGACCGAACCTGGGGCCTTGCGCATCCTAGGCAAGTGCTCTGCCACTGAGCTAAATCCCCAACCCCTCTTATAGACTTTTGACAAGGATTAAATGTGTCAATAATTGCTAACATAATAAGTACTGAATTGTTGTCCATCATTATTGTCTCTGTGAGTACTACTACTATCACAATAATATTAACTACTACCGCTATTTTTATCTCCCATCCTAACATCAATATCATCAATAATGAGAGATAGAGGTGAGAGTTTCAGCCCTAAATTTGGATGGGCACTGGAAGGTGGGGCCTAATTGAATTCAACCCATTAGCATATCTGAACCCAAGACAAAGAAATCTGACCCTGTGCAGGAAATGCCAAGATTTACACTCTCTTCCTCATTGCGTTGAAGAAGTGAAGCTTACCTCCACTGTGGTTATGGGATGACCTATAGAGATACCAGAGGCCCTCTTGCAGAACCTAAGGATGGAGACAACCCAGAAGTAAGAGGTCAAGAATGGATTTTATTTTTATTTATTTATTTATTTATTTATTTTGGTACCAGGGATTGAATTCAGGGGCACCTAACCACTGAGCCATGTCCCACCCTTTTTATTTATTTATTATTTATTTATTTATTTATTTATATTTTGAGACAAGACCTCACTAAGTTTCCCAAGCTGGCCTCCAACTTGCAGTCCTCCTGCCTCCACCTCCAGGGTCACTGGGATTACAGGTGTGCACCGCCACACCTAGCAGGAATGGATCTTCGTGGCAACACTGAGTACTGGATCAGCCAAAACCAAAGCCAGCTTTCCTGGAATGTCCAGTTACAGGACTATAAATCTCTGCTATTATGTAAATGATTGTGTCTACCTCCACGCATACACACAAATTTGTATGTTGAAACTCAATCACCAAAGTAATTAAGAGGTGGGGTCTGTAGGAGGTAGTTAGGTCAAGAGGGAGGAGTCCTCATAAACAGGATTAGCATCCTTAGAAAGAAGCCTAAGGGCTGGTTTCTCTTCCATCTTGAGAGGACACATGGAAGGGGCCACCTTTGGTGAACCAGCCCTCACCAGACGCTGAATCTACAAAAGGCTTTGATCTTGAACTTCCCAGCCTCTAAAACTATAAGCAATAAATTTCTGCTGTTTACAAATTACCAATTCTGAGGCACTTTTTATAGCAGCCTGCGTGGATTAAGCCAATCTCACTTAAGCTAACTTGGGTCCTTAGATCTTTTGTTTTTATAGATTCACAACTGTATTCTGTAGGACTGTGATTAGTATGCTTTTAAGAGAGAAAACATTGTTATTTAATGATAATTTATCATGAGTGTACACAAATGAGGGCTTAGGAGACTTGGATCAAGGCCTTAGCTGTGTAAATACAGCAGAGTGGATTTGAGGAGAAAATGGGTCGTCTTCACGGGCAGGATGCTCCCTGGATCTCACAGTTTGCTTAGCACAAAGGTATTGAGGAAGTCATCTCCTGTGCATTGTCTCAATTACCACATGGTAAAGCACAGCGGACCCAAGGCTCATTCACGCATTATTCAGGTGCAAATAATGCAAGTCAGTCCATCCCAAATTAATTTAAACCAAATGTATTGGCTCATCATAAAGGGAAACCAAGACTATGTTAGAAAGAGCTGGGTTAAGGGCTCAACTGATGTGATCAGGGATCTGTTTTTCATTCTCTTTCAGCTGTGTTTTTCTATTACACAGTGGTAAAATATCATGGGCTCTAAACGCAGGCTGCAGGGTTTAGAACCTTGAGCTTGTTACCCTAGCTGTTTTACACTAACCTTATTGCCTGAACTTGCCACTGCATTTTTTATCATAAAACTGAGAATAGTAATCATAGCCTATGAGCAGTAGTTTTTCAATTCCTTTATTGCTTGGGAAGTTGGATTTAATTATTATAAAAGTCCTTTTCAGATACAATGAGATTGAAGTTTAAAAAATTTTTGAGACAAAATAAAAAATGAAAATAGGAATAAATTTTGCAGTCTCTATAGAGTAGGTACATATTACCATGAAGCCTCCACATTCCGGGTAACAGATATATGTCACTACTCTGGGTTTTGCTATATTTGGAATTCGCCAATGAATGCTTTATAGATGTAGGCAGTTTTGAAGGATCATCTTCCTTTTGGTATGGAACGATGAAATAAAGGTTGGATAAAATAGTGTATATGTGAAATTTACAAAAAAACATTTTTAACATATTGCCTATTTTCCCATTACAAAGTCAATAAATGTTAGATTGTTTATCATATAAAAGTAAAATAAAAAGAAGTTAGCTTCAGACTTCTATAGTATTCAAAAGACACAGTTCATAAAACCAATCACAATTTTTTAATTTTCCAAAAAACTGAGGCAAAATACTAATCTCTAACTACAATATAGTCAAAAACAATATAAGAAGGGGCTGGAGCAGCAGCTCAGCGGTTAGGGCACTTGCCTGGCATGTGCGAGGACACAGGTTTGAACCCTAGCACCACATACACAATGAAGTGTCAGAGCAATGAAAGCCACAAGAGAAACCAAATTAAAAAAAAGTATTCTCTTTCTCTCTCACTGTCCCTCTCTCTTAAAAAAAAAAAAAAAGAAAACAATATAAGCAAATAAAAAACCACTATTTAACGCTGAAGCACCCAGAGTACTTTCTCTATGCACAATTGTGAATATAGAAAAAAAGGAAATTTCATAAAATTATCTAAAAGGTAAACACTTTGGAAGAATGCTACATTTGGACAATAAGTTGTGGGAGAATCTTTTCCAGGATTCTTGGCCTAAACATCATACATTCTTCCATGCTAAGAGTCCGTGCACCCTCCGTCCCTGGCTTCTGGGGTTACAATCATGGAATATTTTAATTCTCCCCTTTCTTGTGTCCTTGGAGTTTTAGTAGGTTTGTCTAATGGTATTCTCTTGCCTTACCTCCTTCTTCCACTTATCCCACTGAGAGTTAGCTCCAAAATCTTTGCTCTCAGTCCCTATTGTAAGCAAGTACAAAATCTGGGATTTGAGATATAATCTCATTTAAGCCCTGACAGTCTTTATGACACTCTTCTGATGCAGGTGAATTGTAGATGCAAATTAACCAGCAAACGAGCTATCCAGATAGTCTCAGTACACAGGGAATTACATTTTCTTCCAAATTTAGCATTTTACCAAACATGCAGATTCTCAGGAGGAGTCCTTTTGTGTTTAATCCATTCATAACTAACATGCATCCTTGTATGCAACAGAGTCCCCTTTACCTAGTTGTTACTGAGATGCGTAATGTTTTCAAGTCCTCATCTACGTATTAATTTCTCTATATGACATTGAGGCTACCAGTGCCTGCAAAGACAAAGGCAAGTTTGAGCTGCTTTTCTAGCAAAGTGGAAAGCTTCCACCAATCTTACTCATGTTTGTTTGTTTGTTTTCTTTGTACCAGGGATTCAACCCAGGTGTTACTTAGGGCCTCGCTAAGTTGCTGAGTCTGGCTTTGAATTTGTAATCCTCCTGCTCAGCCTCCTGAGCCACTGGAATTACAGGCATGTGCCACGATGCTCAGCTTCACTTTCTTAATATATCCCACATACAGAAAAGGACAACAGACTGTGGCATGGACCCATGCCCACAGAAATTCAGCCTGTAGCAATGATACCATTGCCCACCCAAAAACGTTAGCTTTCCAGGGTACAAATCACTAAGTAGACAAGGCAAGCACCAGGGATCTTTGTTCACTCCCGTTAATGGCATTGGAGGAACAACCCAGCATCATCTCAACCCCATATCTTCCACTTTCAAAATATCTCCCCAGTCTGGAAGATCAACAACCATCAGTGGAAAATTTCTCTTTAAACTGTTTTTCATCTCCATATTTTCCGGACAGGAGGAATTTGAATGGTTCCATAATCTATGGGTTTCTACAGAAGACCAAAAACACCCAATCAATAATCCACAAGACTCCTTTCCTCTTAGACAAGGTTTGGTATTCATAGTTAAGCTATGAAATATTGCAATACACAAGAAATGCCTACACACACAACCCTTTATCATTACTAGCCAAATGGGACTCCTTCCTAGAACAGAAAAAAGTCCCACCTGCCTGTGATTTGCAAGTAAAATGTTTCTCTTGGAATTAATATATTAGGGAGGAAAAGAGAAATCCACCAAATAGGAAAAAAGAAAGCCATTTCTGGAATTATGAAAATATCTTATCCAAGAAACTGTGGCTGCTGTGCGATATATGAGACATGGTAAGATGCACGGCATGAGCAATAGCTGAGTGCAGGGCAGCCTGACAGATGAAGAACAGGTACATGGCTGTAGCCCACCCACCTTGTGGAGGGGCAGCTCCAGGCCAGCCCACCCTAGGCTGCCTATTCAGTTTTGGCATTCCCAACTCATCTTGTGGTGTAAGGCTCAGAAGGAGATTTGGGTCAAAACCCTTAGACTATATGACATTGCCCCTCTCAACCTACACCATGCCCACCACCATTAGAGATCTGACTTCCAGATTAGCCCTAGAGAAGGTTTTCTCAGAAATGGAGGTGACCTGGGGCTGCAGCAATGGCTTGGCAGTTACAGCGCTTGCCTGGCATGCGTGAGAACCCAAGTTCAAACCCCAGCACCACGTACACAACAAAGTGTTAGAGGAATGAAAGTCACATGAAAAACTAAATAAAAATTATTTCTCTCTAAAAAAAAAAAAAGAAGAAGAAGAAGAAATAGAGGTGACAGGTGACTCTGCTGAGCATCCTGTCCTGGCCTCATTGAAATCACAGCACATCCCACATTCCTAAAGTCAAAACATTCCCCTACATAGAGACCAGACCAGAACCAGAGTTTCTGATCCACTTCCATTACTTCCCCGTGTAACTTCTAGTTTTAAGCACAAAAGAAAAAGAAAGACTGGGGAAGACATCTAGGCTCTTCTACTAAGTTTTCTCTGAAAACTGGAAGCAACCAGAGAGTCAGAATTTTACGCAAGGAAAAGAAAAATGAAAGCCTGGCTGACATTTGGGGAATCATGGGAAGCCAAAGCTCAGGGGACAAGTGGGAGTCGATGAATTAAGATCTCTTGGGAAAAGCAGAAAATATCACCCAACAAGATTTCACCATGTCCTGGTAAGTTTGTATAAACTTGGTGGTGAGGTAAACCAAATAATTAATGGCTATGTAACCACCACTCAATCATTTACATGGTCCAAGACCCAAAACTAGAGGCATCTGGTAGAGTATTTTAGACAGTGGTCTTCATAGCACTTCCAAATTCATTCATATATCTCAGGCTTTGGAATCAAAGTATATTCTTGATCATTCTACCTGGCAAGCAAACATAATATGTGGGCTTCCAGACCTATGAGAACCATGTTGAATTACTTTTAAAATTTTGTTATTCTGGTTCATGTTAGCATTTTGGTATTTAAATATTTAAAAGATTTAAAAAGATTTATTCTTGTATCAACAACATGATCCACTTTGCAGGCTGAGATATTAAAATTCTAACCTTTTTTGTCATTTTTACTGGGATGTCTCAATTTTTTTCCTCCATAAATATTAACTTGAGGGAACAAGAAATAATGATGAAAACAAGCTTATTTTGAGAAATAGAGCCAACATTCTCTATAGCCATAACCAATCTTTTTATATAATCCAATCTGGCACATTGCCAATCCTTTGAGTTGGAGATAAAGGACCCATACATAGCTAGCTGCTTCAAGTCTCTCAGTCCATATAGTAATCGGAATGGACTTGAATGTTCCTGTCTGATGGTGCAAGGTTTAGCTTACACTCAGAACAAATTCACCTCAATCCAATTTGAGAAATAAGAAACTTGATGGTCCATTTTCAGAATGCAGCCTCAAGGTACCCAAATAAAAAGAAGCCATCTTAAGTCAGGGAACCATGAGGCAGGAGGAAGCCATGTTTAAAACTCCCCAACACATGTCTCCTTACACCTGTAATTGCAGCCCACTTCCTGAACCCCGCTTACCTTCTCTGACTTTCCATACCCTACCTTCCAACTTCCTGTACCTGCCTGGCATTATCCAATCTTAGCCCAACATATAGATTGTACCCCTGAGCTCCTCCAATCAGAGTGAAGGGCAGGATTACATCAGAATGGGGATAAATAGAGCACTTCAGAACCCCCCTTTGAAAGCCTACCCTCTCGTGGGAGTAAAATTTCTGTCTTGCTTATCCACCTCTGGCCACATGTTCATTTTATTTCTAACATCCAATTGCTCAATTTTTTCCTAGGCCAATTCCAGTGCACCAGGATATGTTTGTGGTATGGGGACACAGGCTTTTAGTTGACCAGTCTGGGCAGCCATGTTTCAGTGCTCTATGAATGAGGTATCATGTCACGTACACTGCCCAATCTCAGGAATAGGGTCAAAGTTCTACCAAACACGTGTCATCACACTCTGCTCACAATCATTAATTTCATCTTCAGGGGGGGATCCTCCACGCCTCCAACCACTCCCCCACCTGCACAGATTTATTTGGCTACTATCTTCATATTCAAGTCTTTTTTCTAGAAATAAAACATACATTTTCAAACTGCCATTTTATTATCTCATATTCCAGGTGTTCCACGTCGACTAAATGAAAATTGTATAAATGGCATGTAATTGTGTATATCTTCAAATGTTCCAGAATGGCACTAAACATAAACCCTCCAACTTTTGTTTTGCAAAAATAGCCTCAACTGAACTGTCTCTGATTGTCACTCAGGCAGTTCATCAATATTTGTTTCCCTTCATCCCCGCACATGGTAGGGCTAAACTTCTGACCCTCCTATTGAATGCAGCATGGGCGTATGAGTGACTTTGGCCAATAAATATGTGCAGAAGTGTAACTTCCAAGAGGAAGATTTAAGAATCAGTGTTCTGCCATATTCACTTCTTCCTCCACCTCAGTGATCATCAGTAGTCTCAGCATGACTACTCTATCAGCCTAGATCCCTGAATAAAGATGACAGTGATAGAGAACAGAGGTACACAGTAAGCAAGACACACATGTTATTTTAAATCACTGACGTATGTGGGGGCTGTTTGTTATTGCAACATAATCTAGCTGATATACCATAACCTAATTGAGACACCATTCCTTTACAGAAATGTTGGGATGCTAAACATTTTGGAAAATGCTACTATAACCTAAAACAGAAGAAATCTGGTACTATGTCTATTATATGGTATAAATACTATTGATAGTAACTTACAAAAACAGACTTTTTCCCACCTCCACCCCCACCCAGAAAAACTTTTCAAAGCAATTGAATAGTCTGAATTTCTTCAAAATCTCAAAGAAAAACAGAGTTCCCTCACTTTAACACACTTGTCAAAATCACTTGCAGAGTGCCACTTCTTTTCTAAGACCAAGGACATTAATCAAATGCAGAACTTCAAAGGGACTTCATTTTGAGAGACCCAAAGACAAATAAATTAGCTGCCAATGGCTCCTTTGTAATTAAAGCGGGCCAGGCTGACCCAAAGGGAGAGAATTAAATCAAACAGGGGAGCATCCAAGCAAAAATGGCACTGGGGACACAATCCAAAAAGCCATTCTTCACCCTCTCATTTCCAAGGGTGTTAAGTAGGAGCCAAGCACATGCCTGTTTATTTACCAATAAGAAAAGACAAATGTCCTGTATCTAATTGATTTCTTATGGGCTACAACCATTAAAAAAAATATATTGGTGCCTGGAATACGTATTTGAGCATTGTGCTCTAGACTGGCAGCTTATAAATCTGGTCACATGTACTTACTGTACACACCTATGACCTATAATTTTTGTTTTCCTTTGAAACTATGTAACTCTGGAAGGTCGTCTTCTCTATTGCAAAAAAAAAGAATCACTTGAGATTTCTCATTTAAGTAAATAAATGAGAAATTTACTTTTAAATTAAAAGCTCCGTTTTTAATTTGCGGAGCTTTTCACTGGTGACTCAGTGAGAGATGATGTCATGTGTTATCCTTCAGTCGCTGGTGTGGTTCTCTCTGCTCACTCAAACCATTGCCTCTGTTTCTGTGGCAGACAGTTCTCCGGGTTTCTTCCCAGCCAGCCACAAGCAAACAGCCTGACTAGCAGCGGACAGAACAGGAAGTCTGACAGCTTGAGCCTGCAGTGGGACCCCTAGTGTTTTCCCACTCCATGTCCTGGCATCCTTCCCCAGAAGTACAAACACACACACACACAGCTCCCATTGTTGCAGCCTTCCCCAGCCCACTGATCCTAATATGGAATGCAGCAGGAAACCCATGATTTCCTGATGCTCGGCAAGCTGGAGGAAGCAGGGCGGAAACTCCACTAAAAAGCCCCGCTCTCCTCCATGTTAGAGGTGCGGTGGAAAATGGGGAAGATTTAGCAAAATTCTTGAGCCAGGCTGGAGAGAGAGGGAGAGCAGAGTGAACCCTCAGGCTGCTGAAATTCCTCCAGTGCTGGGAAGCCTCTTGAATTCTGGGGAAAGGAGCATTTCCAAAGTGGAACTGACAAAGAAGAGGGTTAGTCCCCTTTACAACTCCCCCAAGTGTGTGTTGCCTTACTTTACTAGTATGGTAAGCCACAGGGCACACAGCACCCTGCGTCCTGCGGGCATGAGCCAAGGTAGCCAAAGTAAGGCAGGCTGAACTCCAGCCTGGTGCTCACTTCCCGCCACTTCATGCGCTTTGGAAGCAGAAGTTACAGCAGCAGCAGCCGCGGGAGCCGCAAGAATGAACTGCAGGGAGGGAAATGACAGCAGCTGCAGCTGCGGTGGCAACGATGAGAAGAAGATGCTGAAGTGTGTGGTGGTTGGGGACGGTGCCGTGGGGAAAACCTGCCTGCTGATGAGCTACGCCAACGACGCCTTCCCGGAGGAGTATGTGCCCACTGTGTTTGACCACTATGCAGGTAAGAAGCAGTGGGGAGCTGTGTACCCCAAAAACAGTGTGGGAGGCCACCCCCCCAGGGTCAGGGGAGCCGGGCTGAGTTCAAGTATCAGTGCTAGGCATGGGCCTGGCAATCACTGTGGAGATCAGCATAAAATACAAGCAAGGACTTTGCCAGAATCATAGGGAGGAGAACTGTGCGTCAATTTGTATTCTCACACCTCCTCCGCCATCAAGGCAAATGAATAGCCCTGGGCAAAGTGCTCTGAACTGCCCTCTAGACTTTGGGCCAGAGATTTCCAGTCATTTGCCTCATGATTTATCAACTTTTTATTGTGAACATTTTAAGATATAGTGTAATTGCTTCACGATTTTCCCTATTGGAAAGAAAAAAACACTAAACACAACAGATGAAAGAAATGTCTTGCTACTTTTCATCTGATAAATGAAAATGCCAAGATTAATAAATAAAACATTCATCTTTTCTATAATGCTTGGTACCAAAATACTGTACTTTCATTTTCCTGGGATTCTAGATGGGGATGGGGGGACTTTTTAAAGTGTTTAAAGTTTTTAGAGATTGATTAGGCGATCTGTATCTTGGATTAGAAGAAACATTTTTAATTGATGATTTAAAAAGTAAAAGTTCAAGTACAAATAAAATTTGAATATTTTAAAGCATGTCCCAAAAGGACAAAATTGAGCATAAAATATTTTAAAGCACCACAGTTAAGATACGACTTAATTCTCTCAGCGACTTTCAGTTTTTGAATGTTCTAAAGTTTATAGGTGTATGTCAGTGCTATAGCATGATCTAAATTTTCCAGTTTCAACTCTTTTTCTCTTAATTTTTAAAACAAATCTCATAAAGTGTCTCATGTGTAAATTCATGAAATTCTTCAAGCTTACAGTAGTGTTGGTTTTATAACTTCTTTCGAACACAGTGTTCGGAATGGGGAATTGTCAGAGATTTGAGATTTTGTAAGAGGAAAATTTCTCTTCTCTTCGCCTTGGCTTTGACCAGGTTCAGCAAAGAGGAAACGGCCCACAGGAAGCCAGTGTGAGTGTTAGCTTGGCTGTGGCCATTTGAAGCCCTGTTATAGGAAGTGGCTTCTTTTCCCCAGTTAGACGTTCACCTAAGTCTTCCGCTCCCCTTGTATGTACATTACTTGAAAGAATATTACCACCTAGACAGGGAAAGAGCACAGATGGCACTTCCAGCAGGCTTTCTATGCTTGTAGAAATTATGAGCAACTTTTAATGCTGGATTTCTTATGCTTTACTGAAAACATAATAACTATGCCCAGAGAAGAGCACTTTAATAAGAGCAGAATAAAGAGAAGAACAGATATACTTTCATCTCAAGGGGAGAAAAAATACTAATTGTAAAATTTATAGCTCTGTGCCTTCAGAAAGTTACTCAGAATATGATCAGGAAAACATCATAGCAAAACTTATTTATGTTACATCTTCTTTCTTCTAGTACCTTATTGCAGAAACTTTTAGATCAAAGGTAGAACTCGAAATCTACTAAACAGAGAGGCTTCAAATGCTTTGGAAAATTATGTATCCAAATCCTCAACTAACTGATTGTAGTGGTATCAGGAAGAAGATAAAACCCATCATTTGAAATAAAGTCAGCCTATTAAAAAAAAAAAAGCAAGAAAAAAGAAAGCACATTAGTAATCAAACCAAGGCTGAACCACAGGTAGATTCTGCTAGGATCCAATTATTTTCTATTTCAATTATGTATACACTGACTGGGGTCTGAGCATCAAAACATCTCAGACATGGACCATTGTATTATTTGAGAACCCAGAAGTCACAGTCACTGAACCCACAGCAAACCTTTGCACATAGTAGGCATTCCTAACCATGGTTCCTTTGACTTACATTTTGTGCTTCTTTAAGTATATGATCATCTCCTCTGTTTTTGCTAATATTAAAAAGGAAACTAATGTGTGTGCCACGTGCATCTGGGATCATGATAAACTGGTCACTCCTATTAGCAGAGGACACTCTCCATCACGAACACTCACTGCTTTTGCCACCACCGGCCTCACACATGCTCTGCTTGAACATAAATCCACACACAGTCACATGAAAATCTCCAATCAGTTGTCAAAGAACTAAAGGTCCTCTTTTCCATTTGGATCCAGTGTCCAGTTCCTGGGTTCCCCTGACCTGCTCTGAAATATCAGCCTGTAATCAGGCTTCTAAGTCCTTGAACATTTGCAATTGATGTCACCCTGAATGGTGGCAGAAGCCTATAATCCCAACAGCTTGGAAGGCTGAGGCAGGACAATCACAAGTTCAAAGCCAGCCTTAGCAACAACATAGCAAGGCCCTAAGAAACCTAGTGAAACTCTGTTTCAAAAAAAAAAAAAAA
>PVKS010029374.1:0-25404 GCA_004027875.1 Aplodontia rufa | reverse complement strand
CCTTGTTAGAATATTTGATATTATCACACACCTGCCTTTTTTTAAGAGAAAGAGAGACAATGAGAGAAACAGAAAGAGAGAATCAATTTTATTTAGATTTTTGTGTGGCTTGCATTGCTCTGACACTTCATTGTGTACATGGTGCTGGGTTTGAACCCATATCCACACGCATGCCAGTTGAGCACCATAAACTGCTGAGCCATCACTCCAGCCCCTCAACTATTTATTTCTAGCATTATAATTCAATTCTTTCTTATAACTTCTATCAGTATGTTAAAATTACCCATCTGATCTTATGTATTATCCATATTTTATTTTAGAACTTTTCACAAATTAATCATTAATATTTTAAAATGTCTGTTAAAAATGTGCTACACTCTATCTTTTGGCAGCATGCTGTTTATATTGTCTTGTCCTAAAAATATACCTCTTAATGTTTTTTATTGAAACTAAATATGATGAATAGGACTGCAGATGGTATTTTTCTCAATATTGTGCTTGGAAGTGGGCCTTCCTTTCCTACTTCTAGGTCTTAATGGCAAAGGTTTCTGTCAATCCATTGATTAGTTTAGCTATTTCTGATTTAGCATTGCTCTGTTATTCTCAATACTGAGTAGGCTTCAAATTCTTGGAGGTGTTTCCAATGTCCAGGGTGGGAAATGACAGAACATCATTATGGTTCTGAGTTCTAAGACTTTCCTCATGCTGCACCAAAGAGTGAAGCACTTTTTGAGCACGTATTCTTCTCCTGTCCCTCTCACAATCATATTCTGCTTTTATTTGTCATTCATAGTTTCTAAGATTATGGATGATTATAACATAGTCATGGCCTCTGTTGTTTTGACTAAGGCTCTGCTTTAGGCACGTACTATATTCCTGACCTTGGGAATGAGGCTTTCACCATTCTCTTCCCTAGGTTGTCATTGTGGGAACAGCATCTAATTCTGTGTTCATCCTCGGGAGGGGGGGTCTCTGTTTTCCTTCCTAGTTCTGGTGAGTGTTTACCAATACCAAACCCTGAGCAGGTACACCATTTCTAACCATACATGGACAAAATAATATTTTGTCCCTACTTCATTTACACAAAGAGGAAAGCATCCAGGATCCAACAGGGTGTCTTGATTTTGATTTTCAGAAATAACTATACTCTCTCTGCAGTGTAATGGCTATAATGGACACTTCTTATATTACTTTTTATTTCTTCAGTGACAATCCAGTAAGGCTAATAGAGGAAAAAACTGCACAAGTTTCTCTTTTCCCAGGGATTTTGTACCATTGCACCAGCCACACTCAGACTTGGTGAATTTGTTAGCTGTTGTGACTGGGCTCTTGTCACTGTCATCCTCTGGTATCCACAATGGTGGAATAAAAGTGTAAGACTTCTCTTGCTGTAGGAGCTGTGCCTCAGATTTTCTTCCAATAGTTTACTCTGCAATCTCAGCCTTCATAGTAGTTTTGACAGAATCATGAATTTGATATTAGTATGTCATTTCCATTTTGCCTTCAGTTTTCCATTTGTCAGGGTTGAAGCCCAAAATCCTAAGCTCCATTTTAATTTCCTTTTAATTTCAATGAGATTGCCATCTACAAAATTCCCAGCTCCTCCCTGTACACATACTAACATGCATTATAAAAGTGACTTAATGTGAAACAAATGTATAACATATGGATCACATTAATTAATAACGGTTGCATTGTATCGACTAATCATTTTACAAATTAATCTTGAAAAACATATTTCAAAGTTATTTGGCTGTAAAAATTCTTCTAGATTATAGAATTCCAGTTGTTTTAGTTGTTCTTTATGAAGTATTTTTAATGCCTTCTTCTAGCTAAATTCACTAAAGACCCATTTGTCTAGGAGTTAAGATGATAACAATCATCATCAATAATCATCTACAGACATTTATAGTCAAATTTGCCACACAAGGAGGTTCCCAGAAATCTGTAAGGAGAAAGATAGAAATAAATGGTTAATTTCCAATTCACCTAAGTCTTATAAGAACACTATAATCTTACATTAACAACTACAACATGAAATATGTTTTTAATTTCTACCCACATGTCCTGTTCTTGGCATTCAGCAGCATACCACTGTTCACATAATTAGTATACAGACAAACAAAATTTTTCTCTGATAAGAGTTCCAGTGGCTCTCAAAATTATGGCATTCCTAAATATACTAACAAGCAATGGAGAATTTCTGTGACATTCATGCAATGTGATGGCAGGAAGTAGGATATCAGATAGTAGGGATTTACGCATTAGGGGAACAAGATATCACAAAGAGATTTCTCTGACTCAAGCATAAGAAAATTGACTCAAATTCTATAACATACAATAGCGAAACCCCACTTATGATCCTTTTTTTTTCTTTGTTTAAAGAAAGAGGGGATAGTGAGAGAAAGAGAGAGAAGCAATTTTTATTTAGTTTTTCATATGACTTAGGTTCCTCGGACACTTCACTGTGTACATGGTGCTGGGGTTCGAACTAGCGTACTCATGCATGCATGGCAAGTGCCATAACCATCAAAGCACTGCTCCAGCCCCCACTTATGATCCTAAAGGAGCTTGTTAAAAGGAATAAGATGAAAATAAAAATCAATAATGTTATTATTCTAAACTCTAGGACATACATTGCTCTTTCTTAGAATCTAAATGTTCATAGAATAATCACTATTTCAAAGTTTGATAATATAATAACTTACTATCTTTTTTTGTCTTGAAAATATTATCAGTTTCCAGTTTTAAGTGTTAGTAATTTTGTTTTTATTTTAAGAATATTTTCTGTTTGTTCAATAAATTTGACAAAAAATATTAGACTCTTGACATCTCCTTGACGTAGTGATTTAATTTCCTTGGGTTATATACATAGTTGTGGGATTGCTTCATCATTTGGTAATTATTTTTTTTTAATTCTAAGGAAACTCCATAAAACATGAATGATGCTGGAGGACATTGTGTTAAGGAATCTAGGCACAGAAAGACAGATCTTGCATGATCTCACTCACATGTAGAATCTAAAAAATTTATCTCATACAACTAGAGAGTATAATAGTGGTTACCAGAGATGGGAGTGGCAGATGGAGAGGGGTCAGAGAGATGTTGGCCAAAGGAAATAAATTTTTACTTAGAAAGAAAGAACTAGGGCTGGAGTGGTGGCTCTGTGGTTTTGACCCTTGCCTTGAATGCACAGGGACACAGGTTCAAATCCCAGCACTGAAGTGTTGCAGCAACTAAAGTCACATGAAAAACAAAATAAAATTGATTCTCTTTTTCATTCTTTCTCCCACTGTACCTCTCTCTTTAAGATAAAAAAATAGAAAAAAAGAAAATTAATGCAATAGATTTTCATAAAACAGAGTGATTATCACTAATAGCACATTCACTAAAAATGCTAGGACAATGGATGTTTTATCTTTATAGAAATGATAACTGTTAGGTAATGCACATGTTAATTAGCTGTACAAAGTCATTCACAATGAATACATTCTCCAACATTTATGTTGGATTTAATAAATACAATTTTATCTGGCAATTATAATTTATAAGAAGAAATACATTTTGGAATCAATATTTTGTAAAACTCTGCAGTCATCAAGCAAGTATTTTTTTAAAAATTGGGAGAATATAATTGTACATTTTGAAAATTGATTTTATTGTCTTTATACTAGAATAAATGCAGTATGTGTAAACATATTTTTTCAATTATGATTCAGCACAAAGTAACAAGATCTTATGAAAAATACGAACTCTTCTTTAAATTTTATATGATGTTTTCCTTTATGATATTAAGCTTGAATGTGAGTAATACGATTACATCCCATTATTTAATGACTTATACTTCCAGATATGAAAAAATCTAATTATTTTTGCGCATAATCTCTTTCCACCATTCATCAGCTGGCTTTTATAATACATCATCTGCTTACTTTCAGAAACCTGAAATTTCTCATTTTTAATTGTATTGCATCTAAATTTAATTGTCCTAAAACAGTGATACATAAAAGAAGTCAAACTTCAAATAAGAGGATTAGCAAATAATATCGTGCCTTTTGATAATATTAATCTTCCCTCAGAAAAATAATAAAACATGAAGAAAAATATTATGATTTCTCCCCAGTTGAGAAATAAAAGATATCCTAGGAGATTCAGTTTTATTCCAAATAAATCACCCAAGTTAAATGTAGGTTCTACAAGCTATTTGATCCACAAAACTTATTTTAGCTTTATTGGCAAAATTGATCATGGAATACATGCTACTGTCCAAGCACCCCTTTTTTTCGTGTTGTGTGTGTGTGTGTGTGTGTGTGTGTTCATGTGTGTGTGATCTTATGTAGAAAACAGTGAGGAATCAGCTGCTTCGGCAAAGTGGATTCCTCCGGTAGCCACAAGGCTGGCCTAGAAAGCCCACGCCCCTTTCTGTTGGCTCTCTGCCAAGTTCTCCAGCTGACATTCACACAATAACATTTATGCTTCACTTTCAGTGCTCAGAAAATGAAGTAAAAACTTAAATTATTTTTAATTTTAGAAAGCTCACCATTTAAAATTTATCCCCAAAATAATTGGATCAAGGTAGTTCTGACTTCTAAACGACACATACTCCAATACGGTTGCCATTCTAATAAATAGCCTTTGAGAAACTTCAGTTAATATTTTATTTCCTCTTTTTATTATTTAACCAGTGTTGTTTCCCACTATAATAAGTGTTTGTTTTAGAAGGTATTATTAGGAAAGCCGCCAGTAAATATGATCCCTTTAATGCACACGCTGGGTAAATATGCCATACCAGAGAACTTGGGCTCCTCTTCAGGGAGTTTACGGGCCAATGCCTCCAGGAGTGACATCTGTCAGTCAGAGTGCATCACAGGTGCTGAAAGATGGGAACGTGACAATAGTGGTTCACAAGAGGAGCCAATCCATCGGGGCATCGGGGACTATCTTGTAGAGAGCTCCTCAAATGTTTTAATATGTTCATGTGACATTGACAGGTTAAATTGGAAGGAAGAAAGAAAAAGGAAAGCAATTAAGTAGGCAAAACAAGAAAGCATACAAACAACGAGGGCTCGGAGTTCAGCTGAGTTTGGTTGGAGCAAACGATAATATGAACTGGATTAATGTACAATGAGGCTGAATGAAAGTAAAACTGCTGCCACTATCTCAACCAGGGCATTAGCGTCTTTAGTTTTAATGGAGCAAAAGACACAAATTTCTCTTCTTTACAGAACAATTTCTTTCTAGTCCTTTCTTCGCATTTTCAGTAAACGAACAATTCCATGTTACAACTGTGCCCACGTGTTTGCTAGTTAGTTGACCTACACATCTTATGACTAAGTCTACCATGGAGTACAGTTGGTGAGATCCTTCATAACCAGATAACCTGAAAACGGCCTTATTGTGTCCTACCTGGAAGCCACCCCGTCATCTTACTCTCTGAGTGATGCATTTCTTCTCCAGCTCAAAGTTACTTAGAGTAACTATCACATCAATTCACACCCTTCATAATGATGTGCTGTTCAGTCACTTATCACCCAGGATTCATGCCCCACAGCACCTGGGCCATGTCTCGGCATCATTTTGTCTTTCAGTCTTACCAGCTCCTATTGGCCACATATGTGGTCATTATCATTATTGAAGTGTTTCCTTCTGTACTAAATCTGAGCCCTGCTCGGTAGCCAGTCCTGGTACGTGGCCATCCCATAGCACAGTGCTGGCCTAGAGTAAGCAGGAACAAGCAGCCAGCACTGTGCTAGAGGGTTATCAGGCAACAGAAATTATATTTACTTAAAAAGTCAACTGGGGCCTGGAGCAGTAGCTTAGCACTTATGCCACTTGCCTGGCAAGCGCGAGACGCAAATTCGAACCCAACACCACGGACACAAAAAAGTCTCAGAGCAACAAAACCACACAAAAAACTAAATAAAATTAATTCTTTTTCTTTCTCTCTCACTGTCCTTCTTTCTTAAAAAAAAGAAAGAAAAATAAAAGAAAAAGAAAAAAAGAGAGTCAACTGCCCCAAAGTCTTCAACAATTGTATAGGTTTTTGGTAAATGTATTTAAAGTATTGTATTCAATGGGCCTGAATGCTTATACACAATTTTGCTGGGCCCCAAGGAAAATAGCCTTTCTCTGAAATACCCCACTTGTTCCACAACCTTGACTGAGACAAGATAGCCATTGTCACAGAGAACACTCAGCGTTGCGCTGATCACCACAGGCCTGACTCCTCAGTTGTCCTGGATGCTCACTGGACATCTGCACAAAGGTGACCGACATTCTGAAGCTTTTATCTCTACCATAGAAATCCTTCCTCTGCCAGCATCACCCATTCCACAGCTAGCCTGAAACTGATTTATAAGAAAGTTATAAAAAGGAATTTAGAATAGTAGAAAGATTGGGACACTATTACTCTTTCACCCAAAGCCTGAATATGGGGAATACTTGATTGAAAGTGATCCTTGAAACATGTCGTTACCACCGTGTGCTGTATGGGAAGAGTTATGGTCAGATGCATTTCTGTTCGGATTCGCCTCCTTCACTGCTTACTGCTGAATCTAAATTTATAGCTGAATCTGTACATCACTTAAGGACTTAAATTCCCTGCAATCATTTTGAAGGCAAGCTTTTCAACAGGATTCCAAATTTTAAATACTTCAGCAAAATGTAATAGTTTCTTAGAATATTTGTTGTTGTTTTTTAGCCTAACTTATCCATTAATACAGATTTAGGAATTGCCCATAGTACCATATTTGCTGAGGCAGAAAGATGGGAAAAATGAATGTTGTGAATTTTCTTGAAGTGCAGTGCCTAAATGTGTATCCACTGATAACTTCAGCAACAACCCTAACCCTAAAGAGCCAAGAGATTTTCAGACCAAGAAGCAAAGAGAAAATTATTATTTAGGAACTTACAAAGAAGGAAGTGGGGAGTTTCACATTTTCTTTATTTAGGAAATTTGAAATAGAATATATATATATATATATATATAGGTAAAACACATTTTCTATTGAGTAGAATAGACTCTTTTGGATGAAAAAAATAACATTTCATTTAGTAGGGTTTTGAAGTTAGTAGTCTCTATTATGCAATCTGTCACAAACATCCATTTGCAAGAAGCCCTCTTAGCTTATGACTGTAAGAAGTTGGTAGCCATCCAGATAGAACCACAGGCTGTGGCTTCCGGATCCCTGTACCAGAAGAAAGCAAGAGTCGCCTGGACTACTCCTGCCTGTGTGTGTATGTGCATGTGAGCATGTTTGTGTGTGTGTGCATGTGTGTGTATGTGCATGTGTGTGCATGTGTATGTGTTAAGAGACTGACTTGAAATCAACACTGAGTATGGAAGACAATTTGGGTACACTTTATCCATTTTGAAGAACTAGTCTTAATCCTCCCTAATGTACTTAGAGAACGTGTTCAAAGAGCTGTATTAGTTTTCGATGAATGCTCTTACAAATTACTCACAAATTTAATGGCTCAAAATCGCACAGATGTAGTACCATGCAGTTCTGAAGAGCTGTTGTCCAACCTCAGTGCCACTGGGCTGGAGTCAAGGGGTCCACTGGACTGGTTTCTTCTGGAGGGTCCAGGAGAGAGACATCCTCAGCTTCTGGAGACTGCGGCACGCATGGCCCCTTCTTCACCAGGCTCACATCTTCATCCCTGCATCTCTTACCACTGACTCCAGCCATCCCTTTTTCCTCTTAAAAGGCCCCTTGTTCCTCCTTTCTCACAACAGCCTCACCTGGACAATCCAACATCACCTCCTCACTTGGAGATCCCTAGCATACAGACCCTTCTGTCTGCAAAGTCCTTTCCATGCAAGACACACGCAGATCCTGGGTAGTACAAGCCATGTCTTTAGGGGTCATTTTTCAGACCACCTCAATGACCATGCATTTCACGCAAGGTGCTGGTTGCTTTCTACTTAGTGGAATTTCAATGGTTTCCTTAGGCCACTGAAAGACTTCTCAAGTTCCTGACATGCATATTTAGTCTCTCTCTTAATGGAGACAAACAGTTTACAAAGTGGTGAGGTGGGTGCTCAGTGTTGTCTTCCTGAGTACATTAGAGTCCCTCATATGTTCTCCTAATGTGTGCCCCACAGGGATGTACATGACCTGTCTTAGTTTTATGTAGCCCTTCAACCTCAGCTAACTACAACTACTACATCTGAAGGAGAGGCAGGATACAGCTGTGATTCTCCTGATAACTTCCCTGAAAACACAGCCTCCTCAAATAATCCCCTCCGGAGCAACATACTTGAAAAATCAGCGAAGAATGAATTTCATTGTTTCTTTCCAAATCAAATGCAGGAAATCAAGCATATGAAAATCAGATTCATCCCTCATCTTCTGAATATAGATTAAGAAATACTTAGAAATAATTATGTAGGGAATGAACAAAAAGTTTTAAATTAATTAAATATAATCAGGTAGGATCTCAGCTACCATAGGTAGACAGGAAAGACTTAATTTGAATAGATTAATGTGTGAGATTTGGAAAATTGTAAGGAGTTCCTTCTTTTCCCAGGATTGATTGGCACTTACCTATAAAAAAAATGTTCACACTTCAACTGTTAATTCCATCCGTGTTTTATATAGCAACATAGGTAAAGCATTTCTTCTATGGAATAGGAATCATTAGGCATCTATTTAATAGAGATAAGAGTTTAGGAACCATGAATTTTAAAATGGTAACTTACTACATAACTAAGATTATTTCATATGTATGAAATCTAATCTGAATCAAATGCATTAACCTCTGAGAAATAAACTACTTCAAAAGTCTTATATGATATAGAAATGGATACTTTCAAAACTACAGAAATGAAACTTGTGGCTCAATATATAATCAGACGCTTGAACAGGTGATCCGGAGCTCTACTCGTTAAATATTCAGATGAAATACTTAGTTGAGCAAATCTGTTACATTTTGTGCATCCACAACTGGTATGTATGAAATTTTTGATAAAAGTGTATTTTTATTCCTGAGACAAGAATTATTCAAAAAAAATAGTACAAAAAAAGAGAATATGTATGGGAACAATCCATTTATCAGAGTTTTAGAAGTGTCAGTTTTTCTAAAACAGACACAGGTCAGATTTCCCTCATTTTTCCACTGCTGCTAAGAATGCAGAAGCCAACGAGGTTCTCAAAATATATTCACCAATTACACAATAGTTCTATAGTGTCATGAAGTGTAAAATATATCTGCAAAAATTACCATTGCCAGCCAAAAGTAAAATCACACTATAAAAATCTGGAGAATGAATTCTACAAAGAATGTTTTATCATGGAATAAAATGACAATAGCATCTAGCATTCATGATTCAATAGAAAAATACAGCTTGAGAGATTAGAAACTGACATTTCTCAAAGACTATTTTACACATACATCAGGAAATAAAAAAATCTAAATATTCTTAAATAATATTACCATTGAAAATTCAAGGGAAATTCAAAAAGTCGGTACAGGAAATAGCTAAAATAGATAACCCAACTTTGACAGAAAAAGAATTACATTAAAGCACTAAAAAGAAAAGAATAAATTGACCATAAAAAATTCATACCATTTCTCTCAGTTAATTGCCCTAAGGGAAAATGTAATCTGTATTGCAAAAATCAGAGCAAATTTTTCAATAAAACTGGAAAAATATTCATATGCATTACAGGAAGAGATGAAAGACATCTTCCATGTTTAAAATACTAGTTTATATTCTAAAATGTGTGTATATCTCAGGTCATTTCCACAGGTGCAGGACTCTCCAGACAGAAGACAGCTCCACATTGAGCAGGGGCCACTTTTTAACCTAAGGGGAGCTAACAGATGTGTCCACCACACATGCATGTGACATCACATGGCTCAGAGTTATCTTCCTACAAAGAGTTTTATTTTTGAGTATGTTTGATTGCTGTTGGGAGTGTTTTTATCCCTTCTCCAATCAATACAATCTGGAATGTTCTGTGACTGAATTTACCACATACCTCACCTGCTTGTACTTAAGGTAATTAAGAGATAGGGTATCAGTCACGTTAACATAGAAAATAGCTTTTGAGCTTGAACTATATGTGAGATATTGAAGTAAGTGCTATTGGTAAAGAAAACATACATAAAACAGTTCCTTTATCTTCAAAAGTGTCATTCTCCACAGGCAGAAACAGGCAAACAGGAATTCTATGCATGTGTGTCTGTGTCTAGGCTTTATTATATCAAAGTATATCACCACATCGTTACCATGACTGTTTCTACTCGACTCCTGTGTTCATAGGGATGGAAAGGATTGGATATTAATGTTATTTACTGAGAACATCAGGGTGTAAAAAAAGAAACTAGAAATTAGATGCAAAAAGTTTAAATAATTGCTCTGAGTTTTAGTTTCAGAAATCAAAATCAGCAGTAAAATTCACATCTTTGACTTTTCAGTCTGTAGCATCTCTATCGTACACATTTAGAGACATAATCACATACAAATACCTTTAAGAAGTTTTTTTGGGACTGGAGAGGTGGCTGAGGGGTTGCTGCGCTTGCCTGGCATACACAAGGACTCGGGTTCAAACCCCAGCACCACATACACAACTAAGTGTCAGAGCAACAAAAGCCACATGAAAAACTAAAGAAAATTGATTCTCTCTCTCTCTTTTCTCTCTCTCTCTCTCTCTCTCTCTCTTACTGTTTTTCTCTCTCTCACTCTCAAAAAAAGCAAGATTTGTGGAGAATGAAGACATCTCTTAGAATCCTGGAGAGAGGTAGCCCATATTTCTGACAGGAATTCTAGTTTAGCTTTCAATCCATTCCAGGAATATTTCTGCTGAACACTTCCTACCCACCCATGGGGCACTGTGGCTGGCCCTGGCCCAGTGGCACCAGTACCGAGGCCACGTGCTTTGTCAGTGTTTGAGGTCAGATCCTTGAAAGCAGATGTTCTTTGTCTTTGGGTCCTGAGGCCAAATACTTGGGATAATTTGTCTAACAAATGCTCTCATAATGACCAGCTGCTCTGCTGGCCCCGTGCAATGCCCACTCATTTGACGTGTACGTGTGTTTATTTCCTGTGGCTGACCTAGCAAATTACCGTACCGTGGTGTTTTGGAAACTTCACAGTTCCGTCGTCAGGAGTCTGCAGCGAGTCTGTCTTCTGCATTCTTTCAGGAGCTCTAGGAGAGAATCTAACTCCTGGCCTTCCCCAGCTTCCAAAGGCCACCCGCGCTCTGCCTCTCAGTCTTTCCTCTCTTAAAGGCCACAGCACAGCACCCTCCGTCACAGGTGACCTTAGCAGTCAGCCTCAGATTTGTTCTCTGCAATGCATCCCTCCCACACCTCTCTCAAGAACCCTTTTGAGGGGTTGGAGCAGTGGTTCTGTGGTTATGGGGCTTGTCCGGCATGTGCAAGCACATGGGTTCAAACCCCAGCACCCACATACTCAACTAAGTGTAGCAATGAAAGCCATGTGAAAAACTCAATAAAATAGATTCTCTCTGTCTCTCTTACTGTCATTCTCTCTTTTTTAAAAAAATAAAAATAAAAAAGGACTCTTTTGATTATAAGAGAGGAGTCTCTCCACTTCAAGATCCTGAGTTTGTCACAGCTGCCTGGCTTCTTACTGCGCATGGCAGCATGTCCACAGCTTTCAGGAAAATGACGTGGACATTCACTGTGCTCTGCTTGTTGGTTTACTCCAGCAAAAACCACGTGCTGAAATCTACCCGCCACCCCTATGGCATTTGGAGGTGGAGCCTTTGGAACCCAACCGAGGAGCTTCCTAACACTATATCACATTAATTGTGACTTTTCTTTTACAAATACTTATTAGAAATTATAAAATGAAACTCCCTCCTATTTGTATTGCTTGTTAATGCAAGAATTGAGCTTCCCCCTTTTATCCAAAGAACAATTAAAAATATTAGCTAAACCTCTAATGCAGAGTTTCGTGGCATCTCTCTAATGTAGCTGGGCTTCTGTTTATATAGTTGTCACCCAGGTCTTTATCTGTCTCTTGCACAACCAGGCCCACACTTTCTTTCACTTGTTAAGATATCATGGATGTCTTTATGCATTTGTTTCAAAGAGGGACAGAAGAGCTCTGTTCTCAGCAAGTGCTTGGATCGGGTGGGGAAGGGAGAGGGAGGTTCTGGGGTTGAGGATCAAGCTATGTTCCCTTCATGAATCCCATCATCGTGTACAATTATAGTGCACAACTAAAATTTTAAGAACCCAATTGGGTTCTTATTAGTCTATTGGGGCTGGAGCGGTAGCTCAGTGGTTCCAGCGTCTGCCTGGCATGTTGAATGTGGGAGTTTGCAAGTTCAAACCCCAGCACCACGTGCACAACTAAGTGTCTGAGGAATGAAAGTCACAGGAAAACACAAACAAAATTTGCTTCTCTCTCTCTCCTCTTTCAAAAAAAAAACAAAAAAACAAAAACAAAAACAAAACTCTGTTCTCAAACCACACCACTAAGATTTTAGGTTACCTTGACTTATCATAATGGTTTCTGCTACATAAATAATATATTTAGTAAATTCCAACCTATAAAGTATTTATATACTAAAAATGTTAAAGTGTAACAGTGATACTTTTCTTTATTTTCTAAATAATATTTTCTCCCTTCTTGGAAGTGAGGACACGTCTCTAATTCTTCATTAGTTTTGATACACCTAAAAGAATTTCAGTGATCAAGTGTGAAAATTCGTGATTTAGTTAAGATATTTTGAATCTTGTAGATTTATTAGATTTACATGTCACATGTTCCACAATAAAAAAAACAATGATAGAATATATATATGCATAATATAAGTATATATATACATAAATATGTCACATAATATTTTTGTTTTTCACAGATATAGTCTATAAAGTAAATGTTTTAAATCCTGCAACACAAATGTTTTCTCAAAGCTTAGTTAAGACAATATTGTAGACTTATCTTTTCCTTTGTATCCTACTTTTTAAATAACATTATGCAAATTAAGATGCAAGATATTTTGAAATGCCTAACTGCTTGCTTATACCTTAAAGCTACTAAGAAAGTTGATACAGTTGATACGTAGAACATGACTCCCTAAGGACAGCATGGACACAGAGACTTGTATAAAAGGCTTGAAGGCATTATTCTCTTCCTTGGAGAGCCAGGTAAGAAGAGTAAGTCATTTAACTGTGTTTCAGAACTGGGAATGTGGGTAAATTTAAATTGATAGCTCAACACAAATGCATTTCTGTGCAGAACATCAAGGCCTACATCAAATACTAAGGACTTTTATTCCATGGAATCTGTTCCTGTCTCTTGAGATAAATCTACAAAGTGCCTGGATAAAACTGAATGAAACTGTGCTAAATGTGGAGTGAAAATTCTTCTCACAGTTCTAAATAATAGAAGGTGTATTTGTTCTTTGATCACCACACAGTCTTATTTTAAACCTGCTATCAGCAAAAAAGTTACTTCTATATCACTCTTCTACCTTTATTAGCAAATATTCTATATACCAGTTCAAAAAACATACATGTAAGTTTTCCATTTTGTTTTCAGCCAAATTCACTTATCTACCGATCCCACTGTTGGATCAACAAGGAAGAGGATTACAAACCTGAATTAAGTGGTTCCTGGACCACAGAATCTCACAGGGTCGGAAACTCACACCACTATAAACTTTTGCACTATACACTAATACTTACTAGATAATGTCACTCTCTTTTCCTCTTAAACTTATTGCAAATAATATTTCACACTTGGTTTTAAGATGGCAAATTTAAACCATATCGTCAATATGCCCTGTTAAAAACTTCTATAAAAATTCAGACATGTATAAAATTCACCATTGGGAAAAGGAAGTGGTGCCAAAATCAGGCAAGCATTTAGGGAAACTCATGTAGATACTTCGTGCTGACCATTGGCATTTTATTTATCTATTTGCTTATTTTAATTTACGTTCATTTTATTTTTGTTTTTACTTTTTTATTAAGGAGTTGAGTTACTGTACAATCATAAATGCATATAAATTAACCATATGATATGTGTATGTTCTTAAACCAGAATTACCCCCACATTGCCCACACCCCAATCTCTCGATTCTGTATTTTACCCTTACAAGACATATAAATGCTTAAACTGTTAATTTTCCAGAATGAAAATATTGCATAAGTATTATCGGGATTCTCAGGGGGGTAAAGAGTCTGCTACATTTTTTATTGTCTCCCTAGATCCCTCCCTATTCTCCCTCCCTCTCCCCTCCCCCTGCCTCTGCCCTCCCCGCTACACACATTCATTTTACAAAATGTGGGGTAACCAGAAGCCCCCAGCTCACAGGTCCAAGGGTTCCTGGGGTCAGGGACTAGGGTAAGGAAGTCAACAGAAAGTCAGCTCCTCCAACCTCAGCTGGACATAGGGCCACACTCTCTGTGCTCCCTCCAGCAGGAACTGGGAAGCGAGAACCAACACCACAGCACTGAGAGCTGGCAGGTGTACCCAGCGAAGGAGGAGTGTGGTCTCTGGGGCTCAAGGCTGTTCCAACCAAGAGAGCAAAGGCCACTCAAGACAGCTCTGCATGCTGAGGCCAGCAATCAGCAAGCCCCAGGTGGAGCTCTGAGCCCTGCTGTGCTCCTCCCCAACTGCCTTCTTATCTGCTCAAGCTATATGCCAGCATCCATCTGGGATGAGGATTTCCAAGAGAAATTTAAAAATTAGACAATTGTCCTTTCTTCTAGGTTTCAGCTTTAGTGTTGGAACAGGGAGATACTCATTCAACATATAAATTCAATACTTCTTATGTATCAGACAATGTGTGGAACTAATGTTGTATTGAATAAAACAACTTGGTTTCTGATATCATAATTACCATGTAAAGAACCAGTTAATTTCAAACTATTGAAAATGATAAAATATATTAAAAAGTTATTTATAAGAGATAATATGAACAGTGGCTCAAAATAATTTAATATTGACGGGGAGAAATTTGGAAAGGGTATTTCAGGAAAAAATAGTTTAAATGAGATTTGAGGAACTAAAAGATTAGCTGTCTTAAATCTCAGTACTGGACAAATGCAAATCATTGTAAGCACGAAGAAAGGCAAAATATCATAGGTACAAACCAAAGAGGGGTGTTTGGAGCTATCAGAGAGAATATTCCCACATTAAAGATTTAACATAATAGAAAACTAAAATATCTTCTTTTAGCTCACAAAAATCTTTATGATTGAGAACAAGGTAAATCACAAGCTTTTATAATCCTGTCATTGTATCCTCTATTGTCAAATACATATAAAAAGAACAGAGGGAGGAAGGAAGGGAGGGGACAGGGAAATACTGGGGACTGAAGTACAACAAGTTCCACTCCAAGCTTTTATAATGATTTCATTGTATATTCCAATGTAATATATATCAAAGAGAACTAATAAAAATGAAGGAAAAAAAGAAGCTTTCAAGAGATAAAAGTGGAAGGAAAAGTCCGCAAAAACTGTGGAGCTCCCTCTCTTTCTTCTCCTCCCCTTCACATCCCATGTGCTGGGCTTTTGGGTAATTCTGAGAGTGTCACAAGAATAATGAGAAGGAGATATCTTAACTCCATCGGAAGTCCATTTAACACAGGTGTTCTTTTGGGGGAAATATAGAACCATGGGGAACCCAACAGGGGAAACCATGACCTAGCATTAGCCTTGGCTAACTATGTAAATATACATTTGTTCTTGTTCTTGATTGTTTGATACCGATTCTCCCTCAATTATAAGTCCATATTCAACTAAAAAAAAAAAAGAATAATGCGAACCAGCTACTCAGAGACACCTTAGCTCTCTGTCCTCACCCACCTCCTCACAGCTGTGGTGCCAGGACCCCAACGCACTGGTGCAGGACCCTGGGAATGGGAAAGGCTTCCTGCTCCTCTGGACACACTGTGGGGAGCCAGAGCTCTGACTGACAGCTGCAGATGGATCTGGACTGTGCCATTTCTCTCGGGCTTAAATGTGGCTACTGTTCCGTGCTAACTGAATCCTCCCATTCGCCCCTCTCTGTTCCTGGCTTCCTTGTGCTTCTGTTCATGGGAGGGGTGAGGAAAGGAAACATGCTCTTCCACATCAACTCTTTTTGTTTTTCTATTTTCTATTCTATGTTCTGAGCTTCCTGATTGAGTTTCATCCAGCTCTTCTTGCTGACATGTAAAGGAAAGGATTAAACTAGGCTTTTCTCTCTGTCTCACATACCTGAGATTTGAAATTGAAAGCCAGTGATTTCCACTCTATCACATCTGTTGAGAAATTTGAAGCTCTGCTTCTTAAATTACTGCTCGACATTGACTTCTACAGCCTAAATGGTATCTGCTATTTCCCTGATAAATGTACATTACTAAATAGGTAAGCTAAAGTCACAAGACAATAATGCATAATGACGAAATTCTTGAAATTCAAAAATGGTTAAAATTATTTGAATATATTTTAATATACTTAGTATATAGCATGTATTAGGAAATATGTTTCAAATAGTTAAGGCAAAACTATAAATAGATTATGTAAGAGAAGAAATGTCAAAGACTAATAGAGTTACATATTTGTAGCATGACCAATAATACTGTAGAATGAAAATTACACAGTGCTGAAGACCTTATTTGAACTAGTACACTAGATGAGAACAATGATCTGAAAAGCACATAAACGTTTATGAATGTGCGCTCATAGACATTTGGCTCTTAGCAGCTGAAACACTTGTGATGGGCTGTTCATTGGGACCGGGACATGACCCTGGTGGACAGCCTCAGGAAACACTGTGGATTTCTTTTTGCAGTTGTTGTACTATATGCTTTAATCCTTGGTCATCATCGCTCCTGACACTGAATCTTTGCAATGGCAGTAGTTAGTCTAGCTAGAAGCACCCTCCTCGGCTTGCCCGAAAATGGAAGAGCTGTTTAAGTTTGGATGAGCGAGGAGTAAGTGCAGGTGTCAAATGAGTGGCAGCAATCCAATTCGGCAGAAGCAAAAATATTGACTGTTTAAAGAATTCAGGAGTCATCAAAATTGCTAGACATCATATAACTCTCAGGTGACTGGCTACACGTGCTTTTTCTTCTTGACTGTTTCCTTGAGGGCAGCCCATCAGGGATGGTATGGGCTAGAAGAGGAAGGTAGGCCCATGACACTGAGAGTCCTCAAGGGCAAATTCATGTGTGGGGCTAGGAAAGATCTTACTCTGAACTGGAAATAGTGAAGTCATTCTTACTGAATTGAGAATTTTAATTGTTCATTTTATATGGGACAAACACAAAGAATGAAACTGGAACACATGGTCTAGAATACACTACTCTCCAACAAAAATATGATACAGGTCAAATGAGCAATTCTAATTTTTCTAATAAGTATGTTTACAAAAAAGAAAACACTGAAAGTTAGTACTATATTTCATTTAACCCCTGTATCCAAATTTCAATGTGTGATCAGTATAAAAATGGTAGATATGATGCATAACTTTTAAGTCAGTCTTTGAAACTCAGAATTTATTTTACACTAAAAACATATCTCTTTTCACTTTAAATTGGCAATAGAAAAATCTTTAGAATTCATATAATAGAGTTCAAACAGTACATTCACATGCCATATTTGTGTCAAATATAAGCTTTCCTATTAAATAAACTGAATATAAAATGATAATTAATTAAATAAGTCAACAATAAATTTCCACATGTCTTACATCTGGATATATCCTGGTTTCCCCATGAAAAGAAAGTATCTAAGCAACAAGAATTGGTATTTAGTTGTTACATATGGCAAGGCAGATATCCTGGCAAGAAAAGTTTATATCACTTTGTTGTTAACAAAAAAAAAAAAGCAATTTATGAAGCAACATATTTTAATTATACTTGTAAATGTAACTACATAGAAATAAACGTATAGATGTACATAGAGCTACAGATAAACAGAGATATAGACTTTGACATATATGTGTCTGAAATATCACACTTGGGGTGTTCTGGTTGTTAATAACTGGTTCTCAAAATTTTTTTTGAATTGCTATGTTTGATGATTTCCAGTTCCCGCATTACGAACACTTCTACCACACACATGATGTGGAGCCTGCCAGGTGGTATCTTTGAACTTGGAGGGTGGGATGAAGATGTGTCATTACATAGTATTTCCAACAAGCAGAACAACAGGTGCAAAAAGGCTCAAGAAACGATAGGAAAGCCTGGTAGAGGAATTAAGAAGTGATGGATTTTAATTGAACACTCTCTTTGATTTCACTATGAATTAATGATAATTCATAAAATTTAAGTTTAATAATGATTGTATTCAACAACTAACTCACTCATTCATGAGAGTTTCATAGTTGGGTCCTGTGAGCTGGAATGAGCTACCTTGCAAACATCCCTAGTTACAAATGAGAAGGTTAACATCACCGAGTGTGGCAGATTCTACCAGCCGCTCAGTGAAATCTAGCTTCCCACCCCTGTATCCATCACGGTGATCACAAAGAGAGTGGACAGCGGTGAGAGGTTGCACTCCATTACGATTTGGCATTAGGTCTGTCACTTTAACCAAGTGCAGTTGACCTCAGTGTGGTCTTACCTCTTCCACCACCTCTTCCATTGCTGCAAATGGTTGAGACGGAAGATGCAAAGAGCCCGGAACCCTGAGTCACCATGAGTGAAAAGTCATCTGCTGACATGGGACGCTTGCATGGGACACTTTAGTTAGCCAAAATGGAATTTTTGGAGTTAATTCTAAAGTTGTTTGCAACAACTAAGATTACCCCAAGCAAAACATTCATGAATTCCATTGTTACACACTCTTATTTAGCAACAACAATGAATATGGATGATTTCAATAAAAATAAATATTTAAGGTAAATTTCATCACACAAGCATTACAATAGAAATCTTAACCATCATGTAAATGTATAGCTAGGAGCATGTTCCTATTTTTAAAATAATATGAGCTATTTTTAAAATAAAATGAAGACACACAAATTAAATCTACTCTAAATTGAGGATTGTTCATAGTCTTTGATATTCTCTATAAATTGCTGTATACCTTAAATTTCACCTTATAGATGACACAAATTTTCTTTACCCTAGATAAAAAGAATCATTTTTAAAAGTTGCATTTTATTAAAACAACATAATATATAACTTACGTTTCCCAAATATATGATGTTAAATCTAAAACTCTCTGGGCTTTGTCTTCCCATAAGGGCTGGTATCCTTGAAAGTGTGTGCTAACAGCCCTTGAGCTGATGAAGTGTGAGCAATGCCACCCTCTGCTGCTCTGGGGACCCAGCTCAGCTGCAACACGTGAGAGGCTTGGAGGTCATCTCTCAAATATTATTTTTTTCCATGTTCAAAATCATCTAATGGAAGATGTAGATTCCAAACAGCTTTTGAAGGATATGTAGCTAATTTTCAGTTGCGTTCAGAGGAAATGTATTCTAATCTGCCTCACCTAAACCTCTCTTGTGTCACTGCCTGATAACAACTAGCATAAAATTCTGTATGGAAACCTATAGAGAGCAGGTCAGAGAGAGGGCAAAGAAGAATGCTCGAAGACGACTATCACTAGCAGCTCCCAGAGCTTACTGCTTTGTGCTATAGAGGTGAAATGTAATGTAAAAATAAACACGACTAATGATAATAATGTTATTAATAATAATACCTTATGTTTATTTAATTCTTTATGTTGAAAAACTTAAAACATCTCTACATAGGTTTGCAAAAATCAGACACTAAAATTTAGCTACTAAAATAGACTGACATTTATTAATACCATGTTTTTACTAAAGATAAAACTGTTCTTAGAATGAAAATATTAGGAATATGGATGAAATATATTAACTTAGGCATGCCATTTCATCATAAAAAAAAATAAAGCATTTTTGTAAGTAGAATGTGACAGACAGCACTCAGGTCATGCAGGGATTTTAGATACAGCCTTTGTCCTAGAACTTTTGATCAAATGTACTTTAATTCCAACATAAAATCTAAGTGAATTAAACCAGGTTCCAGAATAAGCCACTTGAAGTCAGCAGTATAAAATCTCATTTTATAACAGGAAATTATTTGGGGGTAAGGGTGTTCATTTATTATTTTTTTAAAGCAAATGCATTTGTGAGATGTTTTATTCACTCTTTACATGTAGGTAAATTTGAACTTCATTTATAGATGTACTGCTAATGGCAATTCAAACAGAGAAACTGAGGAGACAGTGTGATTGATATGTTCTGTCTGATGATTAATAAGCAAGTGTATAGGCCAGATCAGTGGCTCAGCGGTTACAGCGCTTGCCTGGAGTGCACGAGGACATAGTTCGAACCCCAGCACCACATACACAACTGAGTGTCGGAGAAACAAAAAAACAGATGAAAACTAGATAAAATTGATTATCTCTGTCTCTCTCTCTTTCTCTCCACTCTCTTAAAAAATATGCAAGTGTCTACCTGGATTATAAGACCTCTGTAGATACCCTCCAGGATAAAAGTTGTTATATAAGGAATCTTTCATTTGTTTGAAGACACTTTGTCAGCAATGAACAATTTAAGAGTCTGTTCTCTGTCTTACATTTTTATTCCACAATAGTTAACATTCTTGTTTGAGAAGTATAGCAAGTAAGAACTGTTTGCACAGAACAGAAGTCGCTAGATCCGTAAACTGGTAGGAGCACTTAACTGGTAGCTCTGAGGGAGACTGAATGCAGACCAGCTCAAGAATAAACTCCTGGAAGTCTCATGGGCTTTATCTAAAGAACTTCACAAAGTTCTCATGGTGAAGATCAAGATCGAGCCCCTCCTGACTTTGGCCAGGAACAGGATGGATAAACATAATAAAACCGAACCAGAGATTTCTCAAATAGCCAAGTCCTACTCTCCAGGGTAAAGGACTTCACCAGAGCTCAATTCTGAAATCTTACCTCAGCAGGAGGAAGGGAATTTTTCCCCACTCCAGCGCTCTCCAGCAGTACCTAGTAAGGCAGAAAAAAAAAAAAAAATACAAGTCACAGTCAAGACAGGATAAGGTTTCATAGAGACAGACTGGGAATACTACTGCTAGGATGGGAGTGGGCATCTGCATTAGAGGAATGCAAGGCACCTGTGGGGGCAGAGCTGGAAAACACAAGCCACTGAAGGACTGAGGCTCAGTCCAAAGATTGCAGAATTATCCTCTAATCCCTATCCCATCCCTGCACCCAACAAAGCTCAAATTAACAACAGGGCACCGAGGCTGAAAGGGCAGCAAATCACACTCTCTCTAAGGATCTGCAGACAGGAGACCCTTAGAACCCAGAGAGCAGACAGAAGCAAGCTCCTGGCATGCACTGCAGGTTGCTGGTGTCCACAGCTATGCAAAAATCGAGAGTCGCCGGAAGTTTCCCACATGAAGACACATTGTCACACAAAGTGCTGTGTACTTCAATGCCTATTATCTAAAGCAATATGCTAGCTTTGAACGCTGGAGACCACAAAAAATTCAAAGTGTGTCAAAAGACAAAAAAAAAAAGAATAAAAGCCTGGAAAACATAAACAGTTATCAAAATGAGACTCAGTTATGACTCAGATATTGGAATTATCAAGTGTGGGAAACTGAAAAATAACAATGAGTAAAATGGGAAGGGCTCTAAAGGAAAAGGTGGACCACAAGCTAGAACACACGGGTTAGGTAAGCAGAGAATGCAAACTCTAACAGTCAAAGGAAATGCTCAACATCAAAATAGAGTAACCGAAACGAAACCCGCCTTTGATGCTATCAGAGACTCTGTGTGGTTGACGGAAGAATCTTATAAAAGGTCGACAAAAAACAAACTAAACTCATAATAAATACATAGATGGAATATCAAAGGATATTTGAAGTAACAGCCTTTGAAAATTCCAAGATAATTCATGTTGAAACTCAGATTCAGAAAATCAAAAGCTAGCAAGTAGTTGAACGCCCAAAATTCACACCTAGGCATATCACATTCACACTGCTGTGAAAACAAACCTTAAAGAACAGCAGAGGAGGAAAAACAAACACACTACCTTGTTTCACTTATGAAGAAACAAGTCTGAGCTCGGGTCATTTTGCATCAGAAACCAAGAAGGATGTGAGTGGAGTGGGGTTTTTATTTTTTTATTTAATTTAATTTTTTTTAGAGAAGGGCAATGTGTGTGTGTGTGTGTGTGTGTGTGTGTGTGTGTAGAGACAGAGACAGAGAGAATCAATTTTTATTGAGTTTTTCACATGGCTTTCATTGCTCTGACACTTAGTTGTGTACGTGGGTGCTGGGGTTTGAACCCGTGTACTTGCACATGCCTGGCAAGCACCCTAACCGCCAAGCCACTGCTCCAGCTCCTAGAGTGGGATTTTTAAAGTGTTGAAAGAAAAAGAAGAAAGCACAATCTAGAATTTGTTATTCAGTGAAAGCACCCTTTGAAAGTGAAGAGCACATAAAGATTTTCCAAAACAGCAAAAATTTAGAACATTCTTGCTGGCAGGTGTGTTCCTGGAAGTAGAAAATACTATTAGCTCAGAAGCTTAGATCTTCTTTAAAAAATTAAGAGTCAAATAATTTACCAAACCTAACCTAATTTTCCTACTCCCCATGTTCTGGCACTCTAAGTAGCAATCACAGAATGTCATTAAAGGAAGGTTAGTTAGTTTTAGCTAAACACGTGTGGCTCAAAAAAAATCATCTTTTATTTCCAAACCTTCAAACACAATACTTCAACTCATTCTTGATATTTTATGGCATTATTATTAAACATACATGGCTATAGTGTGTGTAATTTTGTTTTTGTGAACACTATGCTGTGTTTTGAGGACACTTCAAGAAATATTAAACATAGCTCAATGGTTGCATCTATATGATTTCTACCAAGACTGGGGTAATAGCAATGAAACAAACTCATTTAGATAAGCTTAGAAGTGTTTTTCAATCTAAGTTCCTTTTTGTCTACGGATTTAATCTTTATATGTTTAACCAATACTTATTGAATAAAGGGTTAGACACTAAGTTAAAAGAAGGAAGTGATAGTTGAAGACTTACTTTATTTTCTCTGATACTTGTTAACCAGCTGCTGCCTCTTCTCTTAAAATTTCCCCAGTTAGCACACTGTCTAGATGTATAGATAGACTGATAACTTCTGTCATGCATATATGAAGGACATGGTAAACAATCAGTAAAAAACTAATTTATTTGAAAATGGTCAATTTTTCTACAGAAGAGAATAAAATAAATATGATGGATAAAATTCATAAGAAACATTAAGCCTAATGATTAAGGAGTTTTCAAATTTGGGCAAGACTCAGAAACTGTTGAGGGTGAGTAAGAAGTTGGCATAAGACTTGAAAGACACAAAAGAAATGGTGAATATTGATAATGACCAGAGAGTCATGCCAGGGAAACAATCAATAAAAAAGACCAAACAAATAAGACAGAAAAGAAGGGAAAGATGCAGTCATAGCCACGCTACCTCTGAAATGGCAGCTAGGTCCCCTGTAGGTTAAACACTCCAGAGAAACAGCACACGGCTTATTTTAGACAAATGCATGCACTCCTCCCCCAAGAAGCAGAGCTAAAACTCAGTTTTTCAGAAGCTGATGCCCAAGTTCAGTTTTGGCCAGGCATGACCCCCCGCTTGTTCCTACAGAGCAGGTGTGCACCACTAGCCTGAATCTCAACTACCCACCTTTATTTCATTGCTTTTGATTCTGTTTCAAACTGAACAATAAATCCAGTGATTTCAACATGTGTTTCAGTCCTTGAGATTTCTTTTTTAATATTTGAGATAATTGAATAGTGTAAAGAATACCATTACAAAAAAGTAACTTTGTTTACAGAAGCTATAAAAAACTATACCATGGTGTATTTCCTGTCCATTTATTCAAATTACTAAATTCCAGAAAAGAAAGTGTGAATTGCACAAAACATTTAGAAAATAGAATGACCACTTTATGTTCAGGCTTAATTTTCAGTGTATTCCACGGTATTGTGCTACATGGGAAGTTAGAATTAATGGGAGGGTATTAGAGAAAAATTATGGTAATGTGGAATACGGAAAATTCATTTTAGGTATGATCACTACATTATTATAGATAACTGAAACTTATCTAGATTCATTATAAAATTAAGAGCAATGGTTGAATTTTTAAAAATTAAGCAAATGATTATGAAATGTGACTCTGTAAGTGCCTCTGTATTCCATATTACTGATTTACATATTTATATACTTCACAGAAAACTCATAATGAATTTTCTTGGAAGTAGATATTGATATAGATAAGATGAGATAATATTTCTTAATTATTAAGAACCTTACCATTCATTATAAATATCATGAATCAATTAGAACTTTGAGCATCTAATAAAAACATTTTTGGTGTGCTTCATCATTACAGTAATTTGAAAGACTGAGCACATAAGTTCAGGAATCTGACACTTGATGTAGAGAGTCATTACTTAGGCAGAAACAATATTTAATCCATCATATTTTATGAAATAGGGTGTTCCTATAGCATTTTCTTATTTGAGAAGATCATCCAGATAGAAAAAAATAACTTTCTTAATGCTCTAAGTGACACTCTGAAAACAAAAATAATGAAGCAATTTTGTCAAAGAATGAATTACCAAATTAATCATTCTGTTGCTAAAAATTCATACAAAAATCCCCTGGCATAACAGTAAATAAGAGAAAAGTAATGAACAATGAATCTTCTAATATTAAATATTACAGATTTTCTGTTATAAAGAAAACTAAACAGAAAATTTAATTTACTTTTTCTCTGAATATCTGAAAGTATTTGTCTTGTATTTCTTTAGAAAGGGAAACTAATATATAATTTCATAATTTAAAAGATGGACAAATTTTACATTTTTAAGTGTTTTTGTTGTTATTTTGTTTTTGGAATGGAGGATTGAACCCAGGGGTGCGTAGCCATTGAGCCACATTCCCAGCCTTTTTTGCTTATTTATTTATTTTTGTTTGAGACAGTATCTCACTAAGTTTCTTATGGCCTCTCTTACTTGCTAAGACTGGCTTTGAATCTGCGGTTCTCCTGCCTCAGCCTCCCCAGCCCCTGGGTTTACAGCTGTGAGCCACCACACCTAGATTCAATTGTTTGAATGATGAAAAAAAAAAAACAAAAATTTGACTTTAGGCAGAAATAGAGCTGCCCAGAAGGACTGAGCCAAGTGGTCCAGAGCGGATTGTAAATGACAAAGGCTGAATTTTGTGACAGGGTCTTGGTTGGCTTTATGCAGATGAGTGGAATTTGTAAGCCTCTGAAGAACAGGGCAATGATTTTGTTAGATACCTTACTTCGTTTTAGTCATCTTTTTTTGCTCCTACAACCAAAAGACCTGACCAGAACAATGAGAGGAGCAAAAGCTTATTTGGGGACTTTGGTTTTAGAGGTCTCAGTCCATGGATGGCCACCTGCACTCCCCAGAGCCTGAGGTGGG